>SNQJ01S0072156.1:146129-157900 GCA_010110895.2 Picea sitchensis | reverse complement strand
TGTTTCACTGTTACTATAAAATCGGGTCAATAGTAACAAGACCGTTTCAATTCAAATGCAATTCATAGTGAGTCATATCGTATGAGATATGATCCAATCCAATACAATCATAATCCATTCATTATGGCTATAACAACAGGTCCACATCATTCAATCAAATGTAAAGATAGGCAGACTGTAACGATTATGGTCAAATCAAACATTCATAACAACATCAACCAAATCTCGCCATATATTTCGATCGTTGAGCGTTACACAGTCAACAAACAGGATCAAATAGTGATCACAACCATCAACAAAAGTGATAATCATAAACCGGGGAATTGTGACTGAGTTTAATTATGGAAACGAATCGTGCATATGGATATTGTTACTTTCGTTCCTCAAATCAAATTTATACAACATTTTCATTACAATACGAATCGAACTGATAACACGGTCGACTAAAACAATGCAAATCAATCGGCTGGGTATAACTGTTACAAATCGTATCTATTCACAATTTGGGTGCATATAAAACAAAATCATAATCCGAACTGTATTCTATCATGGTCGAAAATCATATGTACACAAAACCGTAACAATTAACCATTATTATCAACCATATCATAAACAATATAACCAATTCGGATCGAAACATCGTTTGTGTTCAAAATTGGAATACCAGAAACAACTTGTGTTTTAGAAAGGATAGAAACGATTTCAATTAGCAACAGAATATCCAATTTAAGCCAAATCAAAACAATCACATCCATACAACGATCAATCGAATCGAAGACAATCCAATCAAAGCTAAACTGGGAAACAAAATTCGATCAACCAAAACAATACTATGTACATAATGCATATAATATGACAGAGCAAATCCAAACTGTAAACATAGCTATTCAAACCAAACTTGAATTGTTATATAAAATCATACTATTTACAAAAAGATTGATATTACACATACCTGTGTGACGAGACTAACCAATTACGCCAGCTTAGAATTCACCACAGTTGTAGCCAATTCCACATTTTTGAATACAATGGAGCCTGTCGTTCTTTGTCTTTTATCAGTGGCTTGCAACTCAGCCTTTTGATGGGTAAGCAGTGTAACCTGGTCCTCCAAAGATTTAATCTTTGACTGTAGAATAGGCACATCAAGGTAGTATCTCTCTAACCATATGCCACACTGATCACAGGGTGGCATAGTAGACTTCGACATAGCAGGAGAGGGTTTAGATATATGACCGGGAGTATCACATGGCAGCTTAATGCCAGGGTGATCTGGGTCATTTTGCAAGCAAGGTGGTAAGTTTGACGCGAAGTCGTATGGGGGTTTCGTGCACAGACCTTTCGAATAGGGATACTCACTTGCCAAAAAATGTTCAACCTCTGAATCAGATTCCTCGCTCAACACAATCGGGTCAGGATTGACAGGGGGTTTGGGTTTATTCCTCGCCATTCGAGAGATTATACGGGAAATCTTTTTTCCTTTGGAATTTATAGTGGGTTTGGCTTTAGGTTTCTTGCCCACAGGCTTAACAGTCTCGGCATCCTTAGTCACAAAGTGGGGTAGGTCGATAGGTCTGTCGGGTAAGGGTTTAGGTAAGAGGATACTGTAGGGAATCGGGGGTATAGCTTTATCCTCGTTCACCACAGATTTGTCAACCTGTGGTGGATTTGAATCCACAAAATTATTGCGCGCAAGAAAATCATCCCAACAGTCTCGGTGTAACCCTAGATGACAAACAACAATCATTTTAACTAGCCCATAGTGAAAGAGGCTGCTATCAGCCTAGTTCCTTTTATATTTCTTAGACATTTTGAACAGGATTCTATGCAGATAGTATGGCATATTAAGCTCAAAACCCATAAAAACCATAATCAGACGAAGATGGTGTAAGAAAACAAAACCATACCGACCCTCGCAGGTGATAAATTGTTTGATTATCATCAGCAAATCGTACCAACGTTGCTTCAGCATGGTCACGGGCAATCCCTTGTCAGAGGAACTAACCTTGCGTGACTGAAAGAGAAAAGTCCAAGGGACTTCTTCTACCTTGCAGTTTTTTGACCATCTCTGCCCAATGGCAGGCAGACCTGTAGCTAAACTGAGAATTTGCTCGTTAATTTCCAATTGGACATCCCCGACCTTGTCTCGACAGCCATCAAAGGTCAATGCGAATTGCCTAGCAACGCCGAGGTTAAAACCATCAAATTTCTGTATGAATGAGAGCCATCCAAATTCCTCAAGGTCGTTGTGAGAACTGTCGAACATCAACATAGCCTGGCTACCATTCGGTTCAGCCCTCACGACTGGAGCCATGGTGCGGGCACATGGTAAGGGTTTGGTTGAAAACAATAACACACAGGAGCAAAGTCTTTTGGGTTAACAGCTATGAACGATGAAAGGGGAAACATTGATGTGCGCATGCGAGGGTGGTGGGATTATTCACCGCCATACAAAGCAGTAATGACAAAGTACAACCAGCGTATTAACCCTCTGTTGAAACAATCATAACATATTTCAAATCATATTATTCACCCGACCCGAAAATCAAACGATAAACGATATACCAATGTGCCATTCAAAACACGAATATTCAAATGTGAAATTAAACCCATATGTTTAACCAACGCGCCATTGCATAATCAAACATTTTGATCAAAGGTTTAAAACATTGTGGCAATCATTTGCATAAAATCGACAAGGCAAGAACTACAATAATAAGGATCACATCATATAAAACAAAGTAAACTATGACCCCTATGTAATTCATAAAAATAAGTATAACCCATAAATTCACATTCTCAATGCCTTACCAATTAAATAAAAATCAAGTTGCGCAATTACAGTAAGAATAGGAAATAGGGACAGTTCGAAAATCTCTTATCCACTTAGTGATAATCCAAAGGTAAGTGTCATTCAAAATATCAATGAAAGATCGTGACAGTTCGAGTGACGATGGAGGAGTTTTCATGCTTACAGTCGTGAAAACTAAATGGAGACCAATTAGCAAATGTCGTAAAGAATGAAAATATCGTTTATTTGCAAAATGCAACAATAATTTGAAGTTCAGAAGACAAAGGTGTAGGCAACTTATAGGGCAATTAAAAAATTGATTGGCTGCCAACAGGCAGTTGTGAGGGCATGTTTCAACACTTCGAAAGAGCATTGAGCGGCATTGTCCCAATGAAAAGGAACATCCTTCTTTAGTAAAGGCATCTAGACATAGTTTGTGATGAAACACCGTAAAAAGTTCGCTTTTCCCTGTAAACTCTGAAGTTGAAGGATTGTACATGGGGGAGGCAAATGAACTATTTCCTCAACCTTGAGAAGATTGACCATGATCCCTGTTGTTGAAACTGTGAAACCTAGAAGATGGCCCAACGTCACGCAAAAACTACATTTGTTGGGATTCAAGTGAATCTGAAAGTAGCAACATCGCTCAAAGATAAATCGAAGGTGAGTGGGATGATCAGTTCTCTTATGAGATCGTGATGCTAAATCATCTAGGTAGGCCTCGACGATATGTTTGATATCATCGAAAGTAAAAGACATGGCCCACTGAAAGGTAGCTCCAACATTTTTTAGACCAAAAGGCATCTTACGATACATGAATGTACCCCATGGACAAATGAATGTTGTTTTTTGTTGGTCTTTGGGTTTGATTTGTATCTAATTATATCCCAAAAAACCATCGATGAAAGAAAAGGCCTCGTAACATGTGCATTCATCGATTATCTTGTCAATAAATGGTGTGGGGAAATTATCTTTTAGAAAGGCTTTGTTCAAATCACGGAATTCCATACATACGTGAATCATACCCTATTTTTTGTTAACCGACACGGAGTTTGACACCCATTGGGTCAAACGGATGGGGTAGATAAAACCTGCCTTGAGCAGTTTCTCTAACTCAACCTTAATAGCTGCTACTTTCTTAGGATTAACCGGACGAAGATTCTATTGAACTAGATTAGCGTTAGGATAAGTTGTGATTTCATGTTCTACAATTTTTGGATCGATGCCTGGAATTTCCTCGTAAGACCAAGAAAAAACGTTGCAGAATTCCTTAAATAAATCCGTGTAGATTTGAATCTCTTTAGAGGAGCAGTTATCTCCGATGAAACAATTCTCCACGACGCCATGGTTTCTGGATATGTTTATAGGTATATTTTCGGCAATGGTTTCCATATTACCCTTGGAATAAATAGCATGTGTAGCCAAAGGATTGATAGGACAAGACTTATCTCCAGACATAGTCAAAGTGAATTCCCCTGCTTCAATTCTTCTTAACTCTGGGAGGAAGTAAGATCTATGATGGAGATTGTCCCAGGGTTTGTCCGAAATAGTCATTTATTCAATGATTTCTTCGTCTGAGGTAAAGACTAAGTCTAAAGAATCTGTATCAACGAGGGGACCTTAAGCCCAAATAGGATCTAGAATCAGATCTAACTCTTGTGCGAGAGTTGGATCGGGGTCGAAAGAAGCTTGTTGGACTAAAGAGTATGCCACTTTTGTCACGGACAAGGGCATGGACATACCATGGTTCCTTGTCACTTCCATCATGGTTGATGGGGAAGGAAGAATCCATGGATCGTTAAATTAAGTCATGCGAGCTGACAAAACTTGAAAAATCTCAACCTTATGGTGGTCAGATATGAACTTAACATCACCTTGAGGAGGTGGGTAATCAAAAGTACCCATCAAAGGTGGGCACAAACCAACCCCTATGTTGATGATGCCGGGTTGAGGGTTATCAATCATTGGGACCACGGATGCCCCCAATGAAGGGTTAGGACAGGAGAAATACAATTGATCAATGGTCACGATCCAACCCTCGTGTGGAAACAACAAGACCCTGAAAACTATAGCAACTAATGATTGCATTGCATAGGTCCAACTCCTCCCTAACAAGAGATTGTATTCAAGAGATGCGTCGACCACTTCAACCTCGAAACACATGGTTTTCCCTCCTAACTGCATGGGAAAAGAGGGGATAATGCCATGTGGTCAGAATGAACGACCGTCGAAAGCAGTAAGAAGAGTATGTGATAGAGACAAAACGGCCTGGCCAATGGCCTTCCAACACGCCAAAGACATTATGCATGTTAAGGCACCCTCATCAACCACCATACATAAAATGTTTCGAGTAAAAATTTTCGTGGTGTAAGCCACGACTATCTGGAATGCTACATGGTAAGGGAGATGAGGTTTCAAGTCCGTTGTATCAAGCATGATCATACTCGGATTACAAGTCTCGACAGATCCTAACATGGCCAACAGAGCCTTTCTCTGGGAAGGGCATCTTTGGAGGACCTCAAAAGCATACATCGCACAAGGGGTTTGAGACAAATCCTCCACCACAGAGTAGTTATGGGCAACCCTTGCGTTTGGGTTGTGAGAATATTTATTAAAAGCACATTTTGGGATGCGTGTCATGGTTTCTCCCAATGTCTTCTTGATATGGAGAGGAAGAGATGGGGTTTCAGCTTCTTTACCTTTCTCAGAGGTGCTTGGCTTGCTGTAATCATTTTCTCTAGTCAATATATAGGCATCACCTTTCATCATATACACATTCACGGATGCAGGATTGTTTGAAGATGGAGGGGTTCCTTCGATGCCCCCTTCCATGCTTGTAGAGGCTTGAGTTAGATTTCAACCATTTTGAAATGGGTTTCTTAACATAGCAGGCTGTTGTTGTGGCAATAACGTTTGGGCCTCTACAAGCTAAGGGCACTGGTGATTCGGGTGGTCTTTCGCGCACAAATTACATGGATACTTCGAATTCCTTTTTTCGGTGTTTCCCCCGCCAACATTATTAGTGGGTTTCTTATCCCCCTTACCCTTCTTATGTTGTTTCTTCTTTCCATCAAGTTTTTGGGTGGCCTTCAGATTTGTCGATTGCACACTGTGTACATCTGACATTTGGGTAGGGGGAGTAGTTGAAACAGTAATCTGGCTGGCCACTATATGTTGGATAGACAATTGTTGCAATTGTTTCGTCAGTTGTTCAGCAATATTTGTTTGCACTGAACCAACAATACCATCGGCATGTGGTCCAGATCTCTGTCTAGTTTTATCAAGTATTGATCGTGGTGCATCTTGTAAGATCTCATACAGTAGACCAGACTGAGAATAGATTAGCTCAAGTTGTTGAGCTCTCATGATTGCCTCTTCTTCAGAAAAAACTCTCGACGTTGCGACATATTTGGATAATTGTGGGACCAAAGACTTAAGGAACCACTCAAATAGGAATGTTGGTGGGACTGGCACCTTAATCAAACTCTTCTGTCATCTCCATTCTCAGATGTGATCAGAGATATGGTTCACTTTTGTCTGTTCTAAATTGGCCAGCAATTCTGTGCCAATGTTGTATCTCACAGGTAATTGGAAATGGTTTAGGAAATCCATTTCCAATTCGCCGAAGGAAGAGTATCTTGAGCGGTCGAGCTCAATGTACCATTTTGCAGCACTCCCAATGAGAGTACATTGAAACAATCGCAATTGTACAAAGTTATCTTTGAACGAATTAGATGAGCACCAAAGGTGAAAAGTAGTCACATGATCTCCTAGATCTTTGTTAGGATTGGCTTCCAACTTTGGTATGTCTAAAGGAAACTTTGTTGGCATAGGGGGACAACGCAGATTGTCACAGATAGGGTTGTTCAACAACCTTGTTAAGTCTGGAAAATGAAAGGTTTCCAGGAAAGGTAGTTTGGGTTGTTGGTGATAACCATGGAAAAAGGGGCCTGGAGTTTGAATAGCACCAGGTTCCCAGGAAAAGTTGGGTTGTCGACCCGGGTTCTGGTAAAAACCATGGCCATGACCAGCATACAGATTGTGTGTTTGAGGAGACATCATCGGCTGATTCCCAAAATAGGATGTAGATGGTTGGGCATGCATTACATTCAGAGGACTTTGGGAAGGGTTTCCCCATGTCGATCCCATGGGCATAGGTACTACACCTTTCCCGGGGTTCCATTGGTAGTGAAACAAGTTTCCCCCGATCGACATTCTTGATGAGGGAACTGATCCCTGCCAAGAGTTCCAAGGTCCTGATGTGGAAGAAGTTCCTGGGTTTTCCCCTTGTGCATGAATAGTACCCTGCATAGGATTAGGTTGTATGTAACCAGGGTTGCCCCTAGTTGGGAAATAATCTGACGAGAAAGTGTTGTTACCAAACACACCAAACAAAGAAAATGGTGTCGAACCTACTGACATATTATGAGAATGTGTTCCTTGACTCCCTGCTCCAAATAAATTGTGGTGTGCGTTCAGTCCGGCGGATTGCTAGTGGGCACTGCCGAGCAAAGGGGACGAAGGAGGTATATGACCTCCTCCATAAGGGAAAGCATTAAAGGGAGATAAAGTTCCCCCCATGAGTCCTTTCATAGGAGCGTTAGAGTTCCCTGCCCCCAGACCTAAAGTCTGTAAAGTGGAGTAGGAAAGTATAGGGATTGTACCTAAGCTAGGCATCCTGTATGAGAATGGAGGGCCTGTCGCAGTCTATGTGAAAGGAGCAATGGTTTCCACCAAAGATGGGATCAGACCACTGATTGAGGTAGAGGTAGTCGAGACCATGGTGGCTCATTCCGGTGACGGTGGGTTAGGAGGTGGAACACCCCGTGTGGTGACAGTCGTAGTGGGAATAGAAGAATTCCCAGAAGAAGTGGCAGCGTTTGTTTCCTTTGCTGCATGTGACATTGTCTGGCTCTCGTAAGGATAAATTTGTATGATGATGGGTGCTGAAAGATCAGTGATTGGAGTTTTGGATGGACCGAGAGCTTCCACTCCAAGGTCTGAATTGGTTGGTTCCTTCGGGTGTTGGTCGGGCATAGTTTCCTATGACCTAGTCGCTTCAAAAGACCCTTGTTGGTCTAGATTTCACCTTAGTGGTGGCGGGGGTGGCTCCAGTGTAACCGGTGGTGGATCTCGTGATCCTCCACTATGTAAGAATATCAAATACATACTAAGGCTTTCTATTCATTCAAAAAATAGCACACACTAGAAAAAGTCCCTATGAGATAAAATAAGCAATGGCTGAATTATTTGGAAGAATAGTTACAACAACCAACACTAGAGAAAATTACCAGTGCAAGTGCAACTAAAATATGGAAGCACCCTCTAGGTATACTCTACAAAGTGTGGCCCAATGTATTTCCTAGGTACCGCGGTCTACCCTCGCAGTCACCTGTGTAAGTCCCTAAAATAATGGCAACTAGGTTGCCAGCGCGTGAACAGTCACCAGACGGGTACAATCGACAGTCAGGTCGACCACAATGAGAAGGGTATCAAGCCCAAAACCTATCAATGGTATCGAAATCAAGTGCTTCGGAAGACAACTGAGGACCACGAACGGATTCGAGACCCACGAAGCTCTGTGGAAAATGAAATCGACGGAATCCTAAAACAAGCCCTCTATATGCATTCCCCACTATGCTTGGTCCATCTTTGGAGGGGTTATCTCTGCTACCTTTATGCACGCGACCTCGTGTTTAGACCTTGTGTTAGAGGGGGGTCTCGGATAACTTTCACGATACTGTACTTTTAACACTCCCTAGCACAGACTCTTATGTACGTTTTGCAGCCTTGAAGAGTTTCCTCTCCAACCTAAATCAAGGCTCTAGCCTAGACTAGTTGATGGACCCTACAAACATAAAGTCTAGTAGATTTTAATTAATCATTACTTTTTATGGCTTATCTTAAGTCAAAGGTTATGAAAGTGAAACTAGTGATGATTTGAGAGATGAAAGAAAAGATAAACAGAAAGATGGAAACAAAATAACTTCTTCTTGACAAAAATTTTAATCAACTTTTCAAACTAAATTTTTTTTKTAAGATCTTTGAGCAGCAAACTCAAAACAAGATTTCGCTTGACTACGAGMTACTTATTTTCCTAAGTAAATAGCCAAGAAATTATGAAAGGAAAACTTTTCTTGGTTATTAATGCAAACAAACAACTACTTAACCAAACCAAGAAATAAGAGAGTTTTTTTTTTATTTAATGCTCGCAAAGAAAAAAGAAAAAAAGACGACAAGTAAAGACCAAGAAAACTTCTAGACTAAGCACAKATCGCAAAGAGTTACCGACGATAATACACAAATTGATTAAAGCAAACTCTCACACTTGTCTAAAAACCCTATGAAAAAAAAAATTTGAGGAAAAMKTTTTAATGAAAAAGAAAGCTATTAAATCAATGCAATCCCTGAGAGGAATAACTCTTGATAACGAAGAGGATGACTGCCTCTCCTTAAACAAAATTTTTCTCAACAGGCACATTGCTCACAGTTCAATAGCCAGTGTGTGCACGTGATTTGTGTAAGGTCAGAGCTTGTGTACACACATGCAGGCCTTATACAGGTCGTGTGTACCTCTACAACTATTCCAAAATGAAAAAAAAAAAGAAATCAAACACTAGCAGAGACTATTGGTATTGAGAACCAGAGTCCCTTGAAGACTCAGAAACTTACTTTGACAGAAAAGAAAAAAGAATTCAAGAAAAATTTCATATAACACAACCAATCTGAGGTGGTACCTAAGCTACAAACTACAAAACAGAGACTAGAATGATATCCAGAAAAACCCTGAGAAGGATCACTTCTGACAGGGGAGAGGATGACTGCCTCTCTAAAAAAAATATATTATGAACTCAAACACGCGACTGACACTTCATCAGCTAGCATGTGCACGGAAGCTGTGTGAAGGTAGGGCATGAGTACATGCATGTAGGCCTTATACAGGCCGTATGTACCTCTATGACTTCCGTAAAAAAAAAAGCAGTCAAGTAAAGGAAGCAGGGACTACTGGTATGGAAGACCAGAATCCCTACTAGCTCAAACTCTTGCAGAAACTCAAAAAAAATGTGGTGAAACCAATTTAAAACTACCAGAAAGGTATCCCCAAAAAACCCAAGAGATCCACAGTACGATCGCCAATTCTGTGACAGTTATAGGACAATGCAAAAGTGCATAGTGGAATGGATACCTATCCTATATGTTGGGTAGTGAAAATACCTGCCTGTGGTTATGAACGGTCAACATAACGTTGAAATCTGCAAGAATCCCTGGTGAAAACTACAAAAACCAACTCAATCCACTGTTGTATTAGTCCATAAGGCAAAAAAAATGACTTGAAACTATAGAAAGTGGGTAAAAATTTCTATAAATAGTAGCAAAACCAAAAATTACTATGTCATTTTGACTTTTTACCCAAATATTGGAAATTGGACCAAAATACCTATGATCTTCAACTGGTGATTGCGGAAGCATCGGGTGACGAAATCAGAAACCGTCTGGACCAGGTAATTAATCTTCCCCTCCTCTTCCTTTCTAGTGGATTAAATATTTAAATTAGGTTTCAAATTGGAGTAAATTATGGAGCAAATTGAGTAATTCGGTGTGCGTGGGCTACATTCATCGGGTTGTGTATATGTCAGGTTATACACGACTGTGTAAAATACAGGGCACGTGTACTCATCCCTATATGCGACTGTAAATGAAGAAGCCCATGTAAAAGTCCATAATCAATGTTTTCTATGGTTTCTAACTCAAAAATTGACTTTTCTCTCGCAGGATGGTGCTAGAATGGAGGGAAAGGGAGTACAAGGAGGTAGATGTTGTTGTGGAAGGAGATCTGGGGGCCCAAATGGCCTTGAAAATACGTGGATTGTATAAATTTTGGGCACTCAAAGGGATGAGGTCCCATGTTAGGTTTCCTGATATGCTTGTAGATTAATATGATCCTAACAGTGAGAGCTTCAACCTCGATGGGCAACCATGGAGGATTGAAGTTGAGGATATATATATTTTGTCCTCATGTTGACCCAGATCACGTGATCGACTTTATTAGAACAGGAATCATGTTCACTCATGTTATATGTTGTAGAGTGCTTGAGACCCACATTATATGATTGGTGTATGTCACTACTGTCTAATATGAATATCTAGTTGATAGAGTGAAAATAGGGTAGCAAGAGGAACTTCAGGTTTGCCTCTATCTTATGCATATTTTTCTTCGAGCAGGTTCTAGGTAGAGGATCTGTTAGAGGCCATGCATCGGAAAGTGGTTGGTGTTCCCAGAGATTAGGTGTGACTCTTTTGACATCTCGCAAACACCGTAGTTTGTTATCATGACACACATCTAGCGCCATAGGTGTATATGTCGTGGATCTTGTATTATCAGTTGTACATGTGTATTAAGGGTGTTAACAAAAATTTTGTACTATAAACACCACATTTTTTTAAATATATATATATAAAGGATCTTCATATTTACTTATATTACAATGTGTACATTGATGAGATGGTTTTCTTTGCTTTATTTATGTGACAAATGCCAATCTAAAAATTTTTTAGCATAAGCATCAAATACATAATTAGAACTCCTAGATATGTGATAATAAGTTATAAAATCAAATTGTCATTCTAAAAGACATACCTGTAGGAATCGTCGTAGTAAAGTAGGATCATGCACGCGGTAACTTTCGTTCAACTGACATACTACTAACTGCGAATCTAGGAGAACATCTAAAGAGTGGATAGCATGTGAGATAACATCGCGCAAAAGTTCTATAATGACACTATATTCGACCACATTATTCATGGATGGCCCTAGGAATATGCCACCTAAAGACACTAGTAGATCCTCGGGTGAGTAAACCACCCAAGCGACAGAAGCCAAGTTCTGTGTATGACGACTAGCTCTGTCTACAAATCCTAAGTAGACTGAGGACTCTGGTGACATCTGCCAACCAAGGGAAAACACGATAAGCAATTTGAAGAC
>SNQJ01S0072156.1:97486-119805 GCA_010110895.2 Picea sitchensis | reverse complement strand
TATGTGTATTGTGAAGATTATGCTGGATATTTTACTATTATTCTGTCATTTCTAGCATTTCATTTCTGTTCTGCATATTTTATATATCTGGTATCTTGCAGTCCACGAGAGTTCAAGCTTCATCAACGTGAGGAGTGCAAGCCTCCCCATCGAGTGCTCATGGATCTGGACCATCCCGAGTTACAGATGAGAAAATAACCAAGCATCAAGATGACTTGGAAAACATGAAGTTAATCCATTCCATCTTGCCCGACTACATCCTGCCTCTGGCCGATGCAGTGAATTGTGATAGTGTCCCCAGGGACTTTGAATACACCTTGGTCACTGCATACCTTCTAAAGGGGATACCCACAGGCAAGCCTTAGCCGGATAAGATCATGACACTAAAGATCAAAGACTTTAACCTAGGGGATCACAAGAACTTCAGCATGCTTTCTCCTCATAGGTATTTGACTAGGATGAAGTGGAAGAATTTGAGGATTATCCTACAACCATGGACTATGGACCTCGCACAGTCCACCATCCTGAATGTCATGAAATTACCCCATTTTGGAAGGCACCAGGAGGTTAACGCATGCGTTAAGCTCCTGCTATCGAGCTTCCATTGTGGTTATTTGTGGCTATTCAGATGTATCACTATCGATCCAACGCTGATCCATCATATCATCAGATTAATCATGCAGGGACCAAACCCGCAAGACTTGTACCCAGGGAAGGATGCAGACTATGCCCTAGCACAAAAGATTAAATATACATATGACGATGTAGAGAAGGGGAAGTAAGGCTACAAGGTAGAATCCATCCAAAATCTTTGCTTGCCAGTTGATTGATGGTAAGCTAGTCTAGAAGAACATAACCATGTAGGTCACAGGGTTTGTTGTTTACCTCGTAGGGAAATGCGTGGAGGGGCTACAGATGAACTAGGCAAAGTACTTAGTGAACTAGTTAGACCAAGACTGTCATGAAGCCCAGGATCAGGGCTATGAGTTCCATTTTAGTTGGTTGTTGATCCTCATTGCGTTCATAGCTTGGGAGATCTTGGAAGGTACGACCTTTCCTGAACTAGAACCATATGAACCCTTAGCCGTAAAGTTCACTTCTCTATGGTATTCAAGCGATATGGGAAAATAATGGAAATCAAACGCGGTGTTCCACACCTACTACCTATAGTTAAAGAGGTCTATTGAGTTTGTCCCTCATATAATGTTGAACACCTTGCCAAGTTCAGGCCATTCATGAAGTTCCATGCAGAAAGACATTTTATCTACATCACTGTGCACGAAGACGAACACAAAGAAGTACTACAGAATTATTAAAAACTCACAGAAGAGGAATTAGAAGAAATAACTAAGGAGTGGCCTGCAGAGCTCCTTATCCTTGTTGACCACATAGAACTGTTCGATATTGAACTAATCAGAAGCTTAGTGATTATTCGTGAAGGGCATGATACACTTGGAACTAGCAGAAGGAAGAAGACAGAAGAAATCCAACAACTGAGCAGTGCATCAGAAGAAATTGCTTCAGACTTACCTGGAGGAGGAGGTGATGACGAAGTCAATAAAGAAGAGAACAATGGACAAGAATATCAGCAGAAGCAAGGCAAAGTAACACCACCACAAAATACCCATGAAGACATAGAGCCATCTCACAAAATAAAGGTTTCTCCCATGAAACCCACATCGTGGAAGAAGTCAAAAGATAGTAAGACCAAGCTACAGAGTCTGCTCATGCTCGATGACTTCGACTTCATCGTCACAGTTGTATCAGATGCCTCAGAAGATATTTTGCAGAGAAATGAATCTAATCAAGAGACCATGTATGAGAAAATTGAAGCAAAACTGAGAGGGGTACAATAGGCCCTTAACTTAAGCCATGCAGTGTCCACTACACCCCCTCTATCAAAAGAAACAAATTTGGTAGATGAGCCTACCCAACTACGAATACTAACCGATGTGACTGAATCCCACCTTCATCGTGCATAGGAAGAAACATAACAAGCCAAAGTGGCTCTGAATAAATCACAAGAGGAAGTAACAAAGAAACGCATGGTTGTGCAACAGGAGAAGGCTTCCCTCCAAGAAAAGTTTGAAGAAGAAAAGGTGCATATCCAACAAGAGAAATAATAGTTTATCATGGAGCAAGTTGGAGTAAAAGAAGCAGTCACCAGATCACTTCGCTCTGTGATGGGATTAGAGAAAAAGGAGGAAGAACCAGTGGCGCATCAAGTAACACAGCTTGTTGAAGCCATCCAACAGCTTCAATAGAGAATAACATAACTAGAGCTACAAATAGTACCAAGTACTCTGTAGGATGTGCATGATGAAAGAGAATCAACTGCTTAGAGCATAGTTGAGAGAATCAAGGCCTTCATAATGGAATGTAAACAACTAAGTGATTGCAGTGTGCAGAATTATGAGAGACTTACTGAGGACCCTAAAATGGAGACACTGGAGTCATAGCTCTAGGAAGAAAAGAAGCAAGAAACAATAGTACAGGCACAACTGAAGCTCTTGTTATCAATTGAAAGAATGAAAAAATCTCAGGAATAGCGCACTTCTCAACAACAGGTCCATACCATACAGACCAAATTCATGGAAGTGACTCAAAGGCTCCAACCCGTCTAGGATGCATCTTGCCAACTGTTCGAAGAGATTGAAGGATGAGGAGAAGAGCTGGTATAAGTAGTCACTTCAGTCAAACAATGCTTAGAGGGACCTATCAACGAGGTAGTTCTTTAGGAGTTCACCGAGCAAGAGGCCCTGGAAAAGCAGCAAGTCAAAGCAGCTCGAGCCAGGCTCGAGGATTTTGAAGCAGAGATACCTAGATCAGAGTGACTCGAGATGAGTCACAGGTGATGTTTTGGGGCATGTTGGCCCTTGAACAAGTCTTGGAGATCCTAGGTAAATTTTGACCTATTTTGGGACTTTGACAAGATGTCGAAGGTGGTGTGCAAGTCGAAGCAAAGATCACATAATCTCAACCCATTTTTAGGGATTTTTGGGTTCTGAGCTTATGTAACAGGTATGGGGATGTTGGCCCATGGGTTTACCCATGTTTAGTCCCATTTTCTAATGTATAAATGGATGTCTAGGAGATGTAAGAGGAGACAGACAATACAGGCATCTGTGTGATGATGTGCTAAGTGCAAGTGATAGTTGTACATGTTTTGTGCATACTATGTGAAACTTGCAAGGCTAAGTGCAAGTGACTGTAAGAGATTGTGTAAAGGCTTTGTGTTGTAACCTAGCTCGGGGAAGGAGGATTTGGTGAGGTGCACACAGATCTCTTGTCCTATGCGGAGTAGGACCTTATGGATCTGTGCATGTATATGATTAACATAATATAATAAAGAAGAAGAAGAGTTGGTGGACGTAGCCCTAGGATGGGGGTGAACCACGTATATCTTGTGGTATGGTTGTTTTATGCATTTTGATTATTTCTTTGTTCCTTTGATGTGATTTATGCTTAGTGTTTTTATCTTTATAAATGTTAGAAGCATATGATATAATAACTTAGTTCTCAGTAATGAGAATGAATCTCATATTTGATTTGTTTCTTTATGCTAAGTGCTTAAATGTGTTGAATCTTGTTGAATACTATGTTGCATTGTAATTAGGGTTTATCTGGGTTGTAGACAAAGGTTAAGTAATAATGAATGACATCTGCTAAGTTCTTTGTTAGAGTATTGTAATCACAGATCTGTGTCCTAGCTAAGGTTGCAGACATTGGATTCTTGCAACCACCCTTGCCTCTACCTCGGGTGAGACTTCATTTTCTTCGCAGTTGTTGCTAGAAGGGTCGGTAGTTAGGGTTTTGTTGGTTCATTGTTGAAGCATTGAACCCTGGGTCTACCCCTGTGCCAATAGTTGTGCATTAATGCATAGATGTCAGAGAAAACATTTGCACCAATGAACAACTATCACGCTAGCAAGTGCGCAGACATGCACACATATTCTCTACACAGCTGCACACTGATGTGAAACTATCTGAGAAACAACTGCACATAGTGCAGAACTATATTTCTAATAGGCGTGCATCTGATGCGTGTCTGATTTTCCCTCCCGCAAACCCCTACGCGTGGTTGTATCTTACACAACTGCACAATATGCTCAGGAGATGGAATTATACCCGTGCATCTCAGCGTGAGTTTCCTTCCTCCTCCTACACATTACTGGGCCCACCTCTAAAACCTACCCTTGTACGGCCTTCCATACGAATCCTACCCAAAAAATAGAAAATAAATACTATGAAGGAGGATGGGACCAATAACCTAACTCTCGCAAGTCCTGGATCGATTAGCTCGAGCTCCCATAATATCCAAAACTCCTCCAAATACTCTCGTTAATTCACTATAGAATTGGGTACAAATGAGGTGGCATTGTGGGCCCAACACCATATATAGTCCCTTTTTCCAAACTTCCACACTGAGTTACAAGAGACCAGAGTATTTGTTTCTCGATCTGTCTAAAGCCACGGGATTAGGGTCCTACCATATACAAAGTCACATACCCTAGGTCACCATCTTCCCTCGACTCTAGGGGAGCATTTTTCTCACATCACGTCCAGGTACACATGCTCATGTTCAAACTTATCAAATAATTGTTATATGTTCTTTATCATCATATATCGTTGACTTTGGGTATTCAATTTTGATGTGTGTAGGTACTTTTTCATCACAACCAGTGCATCCCCTTTAGGTATATGTTCGACACTGGGATGTAATCATTCCCTCTAAATATCACTTGTGTTATCACATAAAGTTGTCAAAGGTCATATGTGTTTGTTTTGAATACCCAAGTCTTCACCTATGCTCCGTCTCTCTCTTTTTCACACACCATTCCTAGGATTTTCCCCCCTTCTGATTGATAAAGTTGATTCCCCTTTCTGATCAATGATCTAGTTTTCCTTAGTATCTTGTTTGACTGATCCTTGGTTTTTCTTTCTTTAAAGGATGAACACATATTGTGATTTTGGTCAAATTATTGTTCATCCTGTTTACCTTTGATTAATCTCACAACATGTCATCCAAGTCCTTTGTTTGCATAGGTATCAGCCTTAAGCACAAAACACAACATTCAAAGAAGCCCATTTCAGGCTTAAAATGCAAGTAGTGGTCGGGTTCAATTTTCAACAATGGAGATCCCATGAATAGTTCATATCAGCGGCTCTCGAGCGATCGAGATCTCAAAGTAGCGCAAGGATTAATGACTAGACAGAGGAGCCAAAGTCCCAAAGTAATTCTAAGCCATTGAAGGCTGAGGAGACACGTCAACGGATCTCACACTTTGGAAGATTTAATTTGGAGGATTGTGCGAGAAAGAAGAAGAAAAATCTCGAAGCCTGAAATCCCGAAGTAAATCTCAGCCATCCGAACCTAGAGGACAAGTGGAGGAAGATCCCTCACTTCGAATATTCAACACTCTAGAGGATTGTGGGAGTTATGCATTGAAAAGTCCTAAAGAGTCGAAGCCCAAACTCCTAAAATAATTGAGGACCATTGATCTCAAACCAACAAGGACCGTTGATCTTGGAAGCAGCCCCGAAGTCATAAAGGTCTCGAAGTAAATCTCAGTCATCCAATGCAAGAGGACATATCGTGCCAGATCTCACACTTCGGATTTTAGAACTTCGGAGGATTGTAAGAGATGTGCATTGAAAAGTCTCGAAGGCTCGAATCTCGAACTCCCAAAGTAGTTGTGAGTCATTGATCTTCACAGTAGGAAGCAGGGTCCATCCAAGAGATGCGTGTGGAAAAAAAAGTGGGGCTTTCCTATATCATATATTGTGATCAGATAGACAGCTCCCATGTATTCGGCATGTCAAAATTGTGCGAGGATTAGTGGCTAGGCAGAAGTCTCGGAGTTGCAGATCATGCGACATGCATCCTTCTCCATCGGATGGTCAATATTTACTTTGGGAATCTAAACTTTGGGAATTTTAGCTCAACCCCTCTCACTTTCATCTGGAGCATTTTCTCTCGAAGTTCGCAGATCGCTATTGCATGTCCATTCAAATCTAATGGTGGTAGTTTTCTTCGGGACTCTGGGCTTCAGGAGTCTCAACTTCCCCCCTCTCACTTTCTTTCGTAGTGTTTTTTTGCCTGAAGTCCATAGATCCCTGTCGTGTGTCCTCAAATCGATGGTCGTCATTCACTTCAGAGATCTAGCTCTACATACAGACCACCCCTGAGCTCTGAACTGCTAAGGTACATGGAAGTCATCGGTTTAGACATGTGGCACTCCCGTTAGTCATGAAACCAGGAATCCATATAGTGATGACATGTGGTACTCAATCCAGACACCTTTGGGCATATCATCCGCTTGTTTCCAAGTGACACATGTCACCTCTCTTTTCATGACACGTTAGCATAGCGACGTCAAACCACCATGTCAGATCATCCTCTGAGAAGTCTTCTTGTTTAGCGAAAACATATCACCATCTCCAATAATGGTTATAATGACCCTAAAGTTGGCAGGAGAATAAAATTTAGCGATGGCGCTAAATTTAGAAGGTGCACCCAGATCGCAGATCGCAATCAGATCAGTGGCCATGTTTCATTGCGAGGACACAACATGCTCGAACAATAAAATTCATGAGCGGTCTCGCAATTGAAACCATGGTATAGTGAAAGAGCTATGTGGCAGAAGGTGGTGGATTGCAGGCTCAAAAGTGGTGTGAATCTAGATTGCCTTTGACAGCCCCGTAAGCACGTGCTCATCTAGCACCAAATCTAAAAGCAACATTGTTGGAATATGAAAAAGGTACAAATATCCTCCTTATTCCCACAGTTCATGATATAATCTTGATTAAATTCTCTCTTAATTAGGGATAAATAGGATAGAAAATGATTAATATGTCTTCTAGTGATATTATTGAAGTTATATTAAATAAATTCTAAAATATGATTGGAATTGTTTGATTTTGTTATAGGATTGGATAAATATTGTCAAAACCGAAATAGAAAAATAGATCTTGAAGATGCGTAAACTATTGGAGGTTGAGGACTTTTGGCGCAAAGCAGTTTTGAAGAGGATTGATTTTCTATATTGTAACTTTATAATAGTAAACAAATCCTAAGGATCTCTTGATCCTCAAGATGGCTTGATTTAATCAGATTATTGTATATATAGAGGGTAATAGATCCTGAAAGAATAATCTAAGAATTGCATTCAAGTATTCAAAACTTAGAATTACTTTGCGCAAGCAGTTTTTGTGAATGTTGTACCAACTATGGAATCAATAAAAGATTTGAATGTTTTCACCATTTCTACATACTGAGTTTCTAGTAGAAGTGCTTCTGAGGACCAAGGGCCCAGTCTAAAGGAGTTACTGTCTCAATCTGTAATTGTATTAGTTTTCTTTATATTTAATGATTCAATTCTCTTTTACAATAGTTAAGACGAATGCATAAGTGTGTTAATGATTTTATCTTGTTTGCGTACAGAAGATAGACATTTCTCTCGAGTGTTAATGATTGTTGTCCCAACTTCCATTACTGTAGTTTTTTTCTTGATAGTTCCTCACTTTTTCATACGCGTTGTTCCTTTTACTTAGATTCACATTTTTTGTTCCTTTTAATTAAGTTACATTTTTCGTTCCTTTAAGTTAAAGTTTCAATTTTTGTTCCTTTCCAACAATTTGATTCATAGTTAACAGATTAATTATGCAAGTCTTTAATCAGATTCAATTACTGCTTTTTATCTAAATGAATTCAACAGATTAGTTAGTTCCTTTTCATTTGCCGCATGTTAGTAATCATATTTCAATTCTTTTAAGTAAGATCTTAGTCTTAGAATATTTAATGAAAATTTGAGGAACTTGATTATGGATAAACTCAGGTTTTCTATAACTATGCGATTTTAGCCTCTACGAGTTATCTGCATAGAATTTACTGATATTCTTGAGATAAAAGACGAATCCTCAGGTTGATAAATTAATGTTAAACTAAGGTTGTTTTTAGACATATTTAGAGCCCCAACATTTTGGCGTCGTTGTCGGGGAGAATGTCAAAGGTAGCATAGGTTGTGTCTCTTGAGGATGAGGTATTGAAGACGGAAGGTAAGAACCTACGCAGGAAATAAGTAAGATTATTATGCCAATGCCTACCTCCTGTTGACACTTAAGAGGTTATATAGGTGTTTCTTTTGAATTTTTTCTTTTGTGTGAAGTGTGTATGACTAAGAAGAAAGATCTTGAAAAACCAAAACCCCCACCAAAAAATACCAAAGCCTAGGTCTCGATGCTCTCTAGGAGAATCACTTTCATAGATGGTATCATCCGAAAAGTTGAATCTCAGGCTTCAGTTGGACCTAGGAAATGATCTACCTGAATCCCTCAGGTAGAAGTTTCACCATTTGCAACCCACATTGAGATTCATAGAAAAATGAAAGGAACTAAGAAAATATTTCAAAACACAGATCTTCCACCTCTCAACCCTTTAGGAGAGGGAAATTCTCATAATTTGGAGGAAGGAGAAGGAGAAACCAGAAGGGTTTCCAAGGCAGACCCATCACCACCCCCTGATCCTGAATCTCCTATAAAAAAAGAAGGCATACCTGAAATCCTAGATAGAGGGAGTGCAATCAAATCCCCTAGAGGATCAACTAATCAACCACCTCGAATAGAAAACCCGGGTTAAGAAATTTCTGAAGATTTTTGGCACATTTTCGATCAAATGGCACAGCCAAATAAACAACGTCCCCAGAATTCCACATTGGAATATACGATATTTGATCCAATCGCCAATGCCCCCATGAAGGTAATCCCCTTATAGAACCTTCCAACCTTCCATGGATTGATTTCAAAAGACCCAGATGCATTCTTATTCGAATTTGATGTTCTATATAGAGGGTATGATTACACCTCTGAACCCCAAAAACTAAAGTTGTTCCCTTCCACTTTAAAAGGGGTAGATTTATGCTGGTTTATGGGATTGGGAGGTGGAACCATTAATGCATGGGATGAAATGAAACAGGCCTTCTTAAAAAAATACCAGGATTATTGTATAACTAGGGACCTAAAAGATGAAATCTTTCAGATGACTACAAAAGAAAATGAATCATTAGAAGAATATGTTGAGAGATTTCAGTATAACTTGCAAAGATCACCCTATGGTACATTACCAGGTGAAGTACTTAAAGAAACTCTTATTAAAGGTATGAAGGATGAATGGGTAGAAACATTGAATATGATGGGGAAGGGTGATATTTAACAAGAAACTTATGATAACATCATTCTATTGTGTATCAGGTGCTCACAAGGAAGTACACGGATCAGATCAGGAATGCGGACTTCCCTCACCAAAAATAGAAATATTACCAGTGGGGGTGTTACGCGAGATGAAGTTGGTAATCTTTTAGAAAATTTCAAAACATATATTTTGAGCACTCTGACTACACAATTGGATGTATTGCAGGCCAAATAGAAAAAAGTTGAAGAAGAACAAACTTTGGCCATATTTTTCCATAGATGCAGAAAAAACCATGGTCCAAGGGAATGTCCTTTGGATGTGGTTCAGGTTTACGCTATCTCTTCCAAGGATCATGACACAGAGCAATGCCCATCACTCCTTGGACTGAAATTTGTCTTTAGTGAAGAGGAAGAAGAAACAAAACCATTATATATGATGGCTCAACGTCATCAATGGCAGAGCTGGCCTCCAAATACACTACAAGACCCTTCCTCCTTATTTTATGAACAATATAATCAACAGCAAAATTTTGGTAATGCATGGCAGGGACAACCGTTTACTAGTCAGAACTGGCAGCCCCAACAATACCCACCTGCAAATCACACTTGGCCAAACCAACCTGCTACAAGTCCCATCTGGAAGAATCAACCAACTGTAAGTTCCACCTGACCTAACTCACAATACCTCACCCCATCCTGTAAAAACTCAAATAACATCCCCTACCCTTCACAGTGACCCAATACGACTGACAAAAACCCAAATTGGAACCAGAATTGGAAGCGCCCCATGGGGATAAAAAATCAACCCATGGGGATGGCCCCTCAAACCCAATCCACGTTGCAAGCTCCACTCCAACTACCCCAAAACCCTCAATCTCAATTGTGCCCTCAATTACTAGCCCAACCCCACCCAAATCCCAATAATAGACTGGCTTAACTCGTTCATATTATGGAAAATGGAGAAGGGGAAACCAACTCAGTAGGGTGCAATGAACTCCTGTTGAGATCGAGGCGTATAATCTCTCTTGATAAAATAACGTTTCCCAAGAGCAGGAGAATGAAAAAAAACCATCAATAACACCCTCGAATCTGGTAATAATGGAAGAAATCAGGCAGGAGGGAAACATAGTCGAATCACAAGATCTTGATAAGGACGCAACTCCTTCCCATCCGTTCCCCAAAATATTGATGATATCAAAACCTGTCATGTATCCTAATTTTGACATTGTAGGGGAACTCAAGAATTTATATGTCAAGATCCCACTCCTACGGGCTCTACAAGACATTCCAATTTATGCAAAAACGATCAAGGAACTATGTGGGAGGAAGCCTGTTAGGAAAATTAAAAATCCATCATCAACAGTTCACATAGTAGGAGCCCTGTCTGATCTAATTCTAGGTAGACAAGAACCAGTCAAATATGCAGATCCAGGGAACCCCATAGTAATAGTTCAGATCGAGTGTTATTCTTTTCCAAATACACTTTTTGATTTAGGGGTGGCCATCAATATCCTGAATATGGAAACCTACAACACCCTGGCTTTTGACTCTTTTGAACCCACCCCAATTATGTTACAATTGGTGGATCGATCAGTGGTTAGACCAGTTGGCACACTACATGATATAGCAATCTGAGTCGATTCTTGGGAATATCTGGTGGATTTCCTCATCATCAACCCAAGAAGTGGACTCGAAGGGCATCCATTGATACTGGGAAGACCATGGCTCACAACAGCTAACGTGTACATAGGATGATGAACGTGTAATATGACAATTGCTAGAGGAGGTGTCACAAAAAATCTCATCTTATATCCTCCATCCAAGCCAAGCCCGACTTTCATATATCCACAATTTCCACCACCATGATATCCAAAAAAGGATTTACGATCCCCTCTCACGCTGGAAAAAGCTCTCAGACTCAAGAAACAACTAGAGGATGACATAATCAATGAGTTTATTAACAACCCATCCATCGTAGGTAATCCAACATGCCAGATGCTCCAAGATGTTCTACATTGTGAAGCATAAGGAGACATGCTGGAATATTTAATGGAACAACAAATCTTGACTACCGTTGTTCATAAAAACAAATCCATTGAGATTACACTAGGGAGGTCTCTGAACATTAATGCCAATTTAGATGAGCAACAACAACAAAAGATAATTCAAGTCCTCTCTAAATACCAGCAAGATTTTTCCTAAGAGTATTCTGATATGAAAGGTATTGATCCTCAACTCTGCACACACCATATTTATATTGAGAAATATTCCCAACCTATTCGGCAGCTGTAGAGAAGACTGAATCTCCACATTAGGGATATTGTTAAAGAAGAATTACAAAAGATGTTGGACATAGATTTTATATATCCTATCTCAGATAGTCGATGGGTTTCCCCATTAGTGATCGTCCCCAAGAAAAATGAGAAATGGTGAATCTGCGTTGACTACAGGGAACTTAACAAAGCCACTCAAAAGGACCACTTCCCCTTACCTTTCATCGATAAGGTCTAGATACTTTGGCAGGGAATAAATTGTTTTCTTTCCTAAAAGGTTTTAGCGGCTACAATCAGATCCAGATTGCCCCATAAGATCAAGATAAAACTACATTCACATGCCCCTGGGGTACCTTTKCATACAGAGTGTTTCCCTTTGGACTATGTAATGATCCAACCATAGTCCAAAGGGCCATCCTGAGCATATTCAACAATCTGATCAGTGAAGGGMTCGAAGTTTACATGGATGATTTCACTCCTTATGGCGACGACTTTGATCAAGCACTGAATAATCTGGAGAAGGTACTAGAATGGTGCATTTCTACCAGGTTATGTTTAAGACATGAAAAATGTCACATGATGATGACAAAAGGTGTGGTAATAGGGAATTATATTTCTGCATATGGAATTAGAGTAGATCCATAAAAAATAGAGGTAATCTTTAATCTACCTACACCATGCACAGAAACTGAGGTACGTAGTTTCCTTGGTGCTTGAGGATACTATCACAGATTTATGGAAAATTTTGCAAGAACCGTTGCACCTTTACACGCTTTGATTAGTAATGTGGAGTTTCAGTGATCTGACAAGTGTGACATGGCATTTGCAGGACTCAAGAAGTTGATCTTGACAACACCGGTATTGAGAGGACCAAATTGGAAAATACCATTTCACATCTCCACTGATGCATCAGATAGTGCTAGAGGCACTGTCCTTGGACAAGAAGAAGAAAAGAAACCCTACTCTATTTGTTTTATTAGCAAGAATATTACTCTAGTTGAACATAATCATACATTAACAGAAAACGAATTTTTATCTGTTATACATGCCATCAATAAATTTTGTCATTACATAACAGGTTATCCAGTTATTTTGTATACTGATCATTCTACTATTAAATATCTAGCTAATAAACTGATTACTAATGGACAGGTCACTCGGTGGTTATTCCTCTTGCAGGAATTTGACATCACCATCAAAGATCGACCCGGGATAAAATCTGTTCGCACACTTCCTGTCCCGCATACCCAAAATAAATGACTCCTTAATAGTTGAAGACCAATTTCCAGATGAGCATCTATTTTCCATCACCACAAATCCACCTTGGTACGATGATGTGGCAAATTATCTGGCAGCAGGAAAATTACCGGCACATCTATCATCGAGGGAAAGAAAATGGATCGTCTAGCATAGCGCACGATTCACTTGGATCGGTGGATATCTCTTCCATACAGGAGTTGATCTCCATATGCGCAGATACATACGAGATGATGAAATATACAACATATTGAAGGCAGGACATGATGATCCATGTGGTGGGAATTTCTAAGACCATAGGACTGGACACAAAATTTTACACATGGGCTATTATTGGCCCTCAATATTCAGAGATGTGAATAAATACGTCCAGACCTACGACAATTGTCAGCGGATGGGAAAACTAGGCCAGGTTGATGAAATTCCCTTGAAAGCACAAGTAGTCGCAAAACTATTTGAGAGATGGGAACTCGAATTCGTTGGCACCTTCAATCCAAAGTCAAATCAGAAGGCCTATATTCTAGTTGCAACAGACTACATGACCAAATGGGTAGAGGCAGAAGCCCTACCAAAAGCAACAAAAGAAATAGTCATCAAATTTATTTTCAAATTATTTGTATGCTATGGACTACCCAGGGAAGTAATCACTGATGGGGGGTCACAAGTTATAGCCCATAGAATCACCACCACCCTGGAAAATTATCATATTAAGAACATATTTACTTCTCCATACCTCCCACAAGAAAACAGGCAAGTAGAAAGCACAAATAAGGTCTTGGAGGCAATCCTGACAAAGAATGTCTCAACAAACTGACATAATTGGGTTGTTGAGCTCCCAAATGCCTTATGGTCTTATCACACAACATGGAATAACACCACTGGCTACTCTCCTTATCACCTAGTCTATGGTAAAGAACCCATCTTCCCAATTGAGTTTGATATCAATACCCTAAGGATGGCCCAGGAAATTGGACTAGATCTAACAGAAGCACATAAATAGCGACTCAACGAGTTGGATGAAGCACGCGTGTCTGTTGTGGAGCACACAAATCGTATTAAGCAACATAGAGCGACCTGGCATGACAAGAATATCAAGAAGAAATCATTCAAGAAAGGTGATTGGGTGCTTCTCTATGAATCCATATTTCAGGATTTTCTGAGAAAATTACAGACATGGTGGATGGGACCATATGAAATTAATGAAGTCCATGATAATGGCACGGTAACTTTAAGCACCATCAATGGGTCTGGATCTCCATTTCTGGTTAATGGACATCGGCTACAAATTTACAATCAACCACCTTCAAAAGAATCTTTCTACGAGGAAGTAAGTAAGGACCCTACCGTTTAGATTTTGGCTGGCTAGGAAGGTAACCCAACCACTCCAACTCCATAAATGATGAATTTTGTTGACACTGTACATACTGTATATAGTTTTTTTGTAGATCTAATTGAGTTGTTAGTTTTTCTTTTTTCCACTTTATGAAATTCACTTGATAAAATAAGAACTAGGGAGGATAATTGTAATAAACACAATTAACACTCTTTTTTGTTCCACACTCTTGCCTTATCTTATCATGCAAACCATGTCTTTCATAGAAAAATGAATATGTCATGCTCTGCAGCAGTAATCGGGAAACTATAATGAACTCATGACATTAACAGACCATCCAATACTTGATTTTGAAATAAACTGACCCATAACAATTGAATGAATTTAATTGATGACTAATCAGCCTTAGATTCAAGCAAAAATACATTTTCATGGGGGGTTTCCAAAATTACCTATTCAAATGGTTAAAAATTAATGGATGCCATCCTATGTTGCAATTGTTGAGTATAGTTGTTTTTCATTTTAAAGGAACAATTGTCGTTCCCTTCGCGCGATTGTTGTTCCTTTGAGTATCATTGCTATTCATTTGAACAGAACAACTATCGTTCCCTTCGTGCGATTTTTGTTTCTTTGAGTATCACTGTTGTTCATTTGAATGGAACAACTATTTTTCCCTTCACGTGATTGTTTCTCCTTTGTGTATCGTTGTTGTTCATTTGAATGGAACAATTGTCGTTCCCTTCGCGCGATTGTTGTTCCTTCGAGTATCGTTGTTGTTCATTTGAAAGGAACAACTGTCGTTCCCTTCACGTGGTTGTTGTTCCTTTGAGTATCGTTGTTTCTCATTTTTCCATTCCTTCCTCTCGGGTCACACCATGCATTCTAAAAGGAACAGTTGTTGTTCCTTTTGCGTTCTTCCTTGTTGTCGTTCCTTTCCTTCATTGTTGTTAAAATGCTAGTCGTTCCTTTGGGGTACGAATTTCACTAAATAATTTTCACTAGCATTATTTCCAATTGTCATCACAACGATCTGTCATTATTTCATGGACTATCTCCCATACCTTATGAAATTGTTTTTGGATTAATCTCTTCAAAATATCTTAAACCTTGTTCATAATCTGTAACCACCATAATTCATTTTTTTTCCTTATATACATACAAATATACTTGAATGATATTTTTCCTTCATATTATAATAAGGAGTCTTAAGCACACTGTTACCTGGCATCCTTACACTTCTTTACGCCATACCTTACTCTTAAGGAGTAGATGATCCTCCCTTAATAGAGCCCCTTAATATATATATATATATATATATATATATATATATATATAATATATATATATATATATATATATATATATATATATATATATATATATATATATTAACTAATAAACTTCTCCCACAAAGAATAGGGGGTCTCATCATGAGTGAACCTACCACGATCATAGGATAATAACGTAAGTGACATTCTCACTATGGCTACCACACCAGCGCAATGGCCTTTGACATTTTTTTGTCAAAGGGAAAGGGGTCTCATCATGAGCTGGCTTGTTCACTTAAGTTACAATCTAGTGAGTGGCATTATCATCATCTGGCTACCAAATCAGGATAGTGGTCTTGTCGGGAAAAGATGATTCAAATATTTTTTAAGGATACAGGCTCATCTAAGGGTTAAAAGGAAACCCTATTGAGGCTATGGACACCTACTGGAAGCAGTGGCTCTGTCTGTGGTATGTAAGTTTACCTTAAAAACACCAAGTTTTTGTGTGTCTCTAGATTTCCTTTCTTCAATAATGGGGCTATCATTTTGTCTATATTCAATAAAATCGGGAAAAGTAACAACATTATGATATGTGCAATATTTTTAAAAAGGAACAGATTTAATTTATTCATCTTATTTATCCTTAAAACATTTTTGAGTATAGGTATCATAAATTTGAATTTCCCATGAAATAGGACTATCGTTTAATGATTACCATTAAATATGTTTTTTTTTTTTTTTAATTATACATGATTGGTCCCCATTGGTGGCGGTAGTGCAATTATTACCTCTCACCGGGAATACCTACACTCATTACTTTCTCCTATGATGACGGTCGAGGTCAAACTCTACAATAATGAGGGGAGTGAACTCTCGGCACATTTTTCGATAAGATTGTAATAATTGTAATAAATGGAAAAACCACATTTTTATACACTCATCATTCTTTGATATTTTCTATTTTTGGTAAATTTCCTCCAAGCTGGTCTAACCAAGTCTTCAACCAGGAACGATAGTCGTTCTCATTTTCTCACAGAACGATGGGTGGCTGAAGTGTGCACAGGGAACCAACATTACTACAAGTAACTGAGAAATCTAGATAAATTCTACATCGTCTAGGGTGGACATAGTACTTCAACCGGTTGCAAGGATATGATACGAACATCACGCTTGAATTCTTTTAGAATTTGCAGGGAGAAATCTCCACGGTTCGTGATATATGAATTCCAGTTACTCCAGAAATCGTAGCAGAGGTTACAGGTCTCCCTAACTCAGGCATTGAATGGACAGGAAGATATACAATACTCAAAGAAGCTGTAGAATCCTTCGTAGACCCTGGAGAGGAATTGGATAAAAAGGGAAAGGGAATTAACCCAAGCACCCTCAACAAACCATGGAAAAAACTGGTAGGGGTAATTCATAGGTACATCACCTGTGATGGACGATATGATGTAATCCAACCAGGCCACCTCAAACTTCTAGTGACACTCAAACAATGGTTAGTAATTAATCTACCATTTTTCTTAAATTCCATGTTACATGAGGTTGCCATGAGAACAGAGAAGGCCAAGGATCCTATTACTATCATCAGCCACCATGGATTAGTTAAACTGATAGTAAATAAGGCCCTGAGTCAAACTCAATTAATCTAGGGTGATCTTATTGAGGCCAATAGACCTCTACAACTAGAACAACCTGAATTAACTATGAAGACCCACCACAGGATATTGAAGAGATACAAGAAGGGGAGACCACTACCCAAATAGAATTTCCACCTCCTCAACTCGAAGTCGAGGCAGACCTTGTCCAAACAATAGAGGCTTAGACCCCACAAATAGAGGCTCAGACATCACAAACAGAGGCACTAATGAGAAAAAGAAAAAGAACAATGGTTTCTCCTAAAGCCCCCATTGAGAGAAAGAGGATAAGAATATAGACAAGAAACCCTGAAGAGATACAAGACACAACAAAACAACTTGAAGAAATTCAGAACATTACAGAGTAGTCCTTACAGGAAAATGTTCAGGAAATTGAGCACACAGAACAAACCTCATAAGGAAACAATCAAGAAGACACCCAGCTAGCATTGGATCACTTGACAGAACAATTTTTGAAAATATATGAGGTAAAAATAGCTCAGGTTTTATGGATCTTAGGGGCCTCAATTGATAGAGATAAACCATAAGAATACCAAGAATGTGCCTCTTCTTCAAAACCTCCTGAAAACTTCCCTGATATTGAAATGTCATTCCCAGAGGACACAAAATAGGAAGAACCTCATCCTGAGGCAAGAATCCCTCTTGAACAGACAGAGAACTTGGAAGGAACAGAGGAAAAACCACCCATAGATCAGAATGAAGAAGACCTTGAGACCCCTCACAAACAGAAAGTAGGCAAAAACCATAGGAGAATTATAAATCTAAAAAAGGAGAAAAAGTTGTTAAAGAGAAAGGATAAAAAAGTTGAAGCA
The DNA here is from genome assembly GCA_010110895.2 of Picea sitchensis. Taxonomy (NCBI): domain Eukaryota; kingdom Viridiplantae; phylum Streptophyta; class Pinopsida; order Pinales; family Pinaceae; genus Picea; species Picea sitchensis. The sequence goes on along the minus strand of SNQJ01S0072156.1, from coordinate 102,015 downwards.
TTAAAGCAAAAGGTTGGAAAACTTAGAGAAATTATTAAAGAATTAAGGAAGAAGCTAGAACAAGTAGATAAGGCCCACAAAAGAAAGAAAAACAAAATACCCAGAGTGCAAGGAAGAAACCCTCTTCCTAAAAGAGCAGTCACTACAAACTCTGTGGGAACAAAGACAAACCCTGAAGAAATAACAGTAGAGGATGCAGTAGCTCAGAATTAGGAAGTAATTCCTTTAGAAATAGTTGATGTTGAGGTACAGACAAATACCCTAGTATCAGAGGAAATAACTCAATCTCTTGAGCATGATGCCACCATTAGGATATTGGAGGAAGAATTGATGTAGTCCCAACAAAGCTTGATTCAAAACAGAAATGAATTGATGAATATGGTAGAACATCAAGAATCTCAGTCTCAGGAACAGAGTGGTATCGTTGATAGACTGGAAGCAGAGCTTATTCAAGCCCATCAATCATTAACTCAATCTAGATATGAGATGGACGCTATGGAATAATATCAAGCATCTCAGTCTCGGGAATAGAGTGCCATCATTGATAGGCTAAAGGCAAACCTGGTACAAGCACAACAAGCATTGAGTCAATCCATAGATGAGATGATCACTATGGATGAACATCAAAAGGTTGTTAAACAATTGAAGGACATGTCAACAAAAAAAAGTGAAACGTATGCTAAGCTCACCAAAGCCCAAGGGAAAGTGAATAAAATACAAAGCTAATTTGAAAACGATTTGGAGAAAATCAAGGAGATTTGTGATGTTTACTCTGATGCAATCAACTATAGAGATCCAACCACCAATTATACCCTTTTATTGTTGGAACGTTACCTGTTTTTAAGGGTAAAATCCATCAGAGAAGGTAAGAAAATTACATTTACCATTGTCCCTGAGTTCATTTCATGTTTTAAAGAGAAGGAAGAGAAGGTACAGTACTTTATGTGTGAATTATACTTCCATAACTTCATTTTGTAAGATGACAAGAAAGATAATATTGGTCCCTTTATTGTTGACATTCAGTTTCAAGCATTCATGTCCTTCACTAAGAACCAATTCAGATGGGGAAAATCTCACAATAATTTTATAAAAAGGGAAACTGGGTTAGATCTCTAGATCAGAGGAGAGACCCCAAAGTCATTTCCAACCATTATGCGAAATAAAAACTTTATGAAAAGGGAGGGGGTTGTAGAATCTTTAGCCCCCATCCATCGACAGGTTATCCATTCAGGCATCATAAATTTTAGAGAAATCAAAGAAGAATCCCTTGTTGATTCTAAGATGAGATGGGATGCATCCTCCAATGAAGTCAAATGTAGGGAACCCTTTGGGTACATGAATTTCTTTGCAGCTACCTTCAGAGTGGAAAGGTATTCTAGAATACTCTAGGGGGAAGGGCCTTCTTGGATTGGGTGTAGGTATAATCCCCCTATCATTTGGTTTCCTCCAGAAAGTTACCAGAAGGACTATCAAATTAATAAGAAGAGAGAGGATGTTGCTTTTGTTGAGATCAAAAGAAGTAATGGGTTCAGGAGACCTGGTGAACCAACGTTTCCTCCTTACACCATCACTTCTTTACATGTAAGATCTCAGCTTGCATGAGGACATGCAATAAGGTAAGCTGGGGGCGTATGTTGGGTTATGAAAAAGGTACAAATATCCTCCTTATTCCCACAGTTCATGATATAATCTTGATTGACTTCTCTGTTAATTAGGGATAAATAGGATAGAAAATGATTAATATGTCTTCTAGTGATATTATTGAAGTTATATTAAATAAATTCTAAAATACGATTGGAATTGTTTGATTCTGTTAAAGTATTGGATAAATATTGTCAAAACCGAAATAGCAAAAGAGATCTTGAAGATGCGTAAGCTATTGGAGGTTGAGGAATTTTGGCACAAAGAAGTTTTGAAGATGATTGATTTTCTATATTGTAACTTTATAATAGTAAATAAATCCTGAGGATATCTCGATCCTCAGGATGGATTGATTTACTCAGATTATTGTATATATAGAGGGTAATAGATCCTGAAAGAATAATCTAAGAATTGCATTCAAGTATTAAGAACTCTGAATTAATCTACGCAAGCAGTTTTTGTGAATGTTGTACCAGCTATGGAATCAATAAAAGCTTTGAACATTTTCACCATTTCTACAAACTGAGTTTTTAGTAGCAGTGCTTCTGAGGACCAAGGGCCCAGTCTAAAGGAGTTAATGTCTCAATCTGTAATTGTATCAGTTTGATTTTTGTTTTATGATTCAATTCTCTTTTACAATAGTTAAGATGAATGCATAAGCGTGTTAATGATTTTATGTTGTTTGTGTACAGAAGATAGAAATTTCTCTCGAGTGTTAATGATTGATGTCCCAACTTCCATTACTGTAGTTGTTTGCTTGACATTTCCTCACATTTTCATACACGTGTTAGGACCCTATAATGTACCTTTTTGCTCATACGTTTTGCTACCATTACATCATTTTCCCACTCATATTTAAGCCTACATTATCACCTTAATCTATTTTTCCAAAGGTATATAACGTTTCTTCTCTTTTCTATATGTTTAATTTGTTTTACATGTAATTTTACATTACTTTCATACTTAGCCATTAATCGGAAATATATATTTGCTAAAACAGTTTGAAGATTGCAATTAATATATCATTGCTGCTTGAAGACCACGTTGCTGAAACAGTCAAACAGTACGCAAATCCCGTTGCTGAAACAGTCTGCGATTTGCAATGTTGAAATAGTATTTCTAATCTATTTTTCCAAAGTTAATATATCATTGTTGCTTGAAGACCATGTTGTTGAAATAGTCAAAAAGTATGCAAATCCTGTTGCTGAAACAGTTCATGATTTGCGATGCTGAAACAGTATTTCACATACAACAATAACAAGAAACGATAATTAAAGGTGTTGTTACACTGGCCGCAACAACTGTACCTCAATCCAGCACCATTACAACCACTGTAACAACATTTTTCTACGGAAGATCAAAATATCCTATTCCAGCATAGAAGATTAGATCATACTAAGAATAGGATTTGTATGTACACATGTAATTTTATGCTTAATTGTATTAAGAGGATTCTCCTCTTTAATAGAGGAGAAATCAGCATTAGAAGGGAGATTACGGAAGGCTTAGCAAGAAGAGAATTACAGAGAAGGAGCATGTTCACTTTTGATATTGTAACTTGTTACATTGGACAGATGAATAAAAGATCATTCTAAGAATTTCTTCTTAGTTCCCTTTCATTTCTGGGGAATCTTGTGAGAAGGAGAGGGCCCACCTTCTTCACAAGATTCACCCATTAGTTTTTGTAGTGTGTTAAGTATTGTTTTTATTCATGCCTTGTTAAAACTTTGTTTTGCTGAAACTCTGTTTCAACTGATTGTTGCATCGTTTCCATACAATTCATTCCTAGGTAATTGTTGATCATTTTGATTGGTAATTTTGTTTGCAGAATGAGTTTATCAAAGTGTGATAGTTAGAGACAGGTGCTGAAGATTCCTACTTTGGGGTATAGGGTCCTGTTCTCTATTACAGAATAGTTAGTTTTCTTTGCAGTATAACTGAAAGTTTCCTTTTTCCTAGGTTGTTGTTTCTTAATGTAATCCACGATTCTTCTGATAATTAGATTCCTTTGAATCTTGAATTCTACAATAGATAGATTTCTTTTACTGTAATTCAAAGTAGAAATTCAGTCTGTTCAAAGAAAGGTGTGATTAGTGTAACTTTTACTACAACTTTGGATTGCTTTTAAGATTGAGCATATACAGTGTTTGATTGCCTTTGAAATAAACAGACTTCCATGGGTTGACAATTTATGTAACACTTGATTGTTTTAATTAATAAACAATTATAGTGACCAACATTTTTGCGCCGTTGTCGGGGAAGGCAATTATAGATTTCAAAATCATTTATGTTTTTCTTTCAGATGTACAGATTGCATGAGAGGACTCGGAGCCCCCAAGGTAACTGACCCTACAGGTGGCAGGGGCAGAGGAAGGGGATGAAGAAAGACTTTTATCGATAAGATTATATCAAAATCTGAATCTTGTGTTCCTCAATGACAAAACTCTCGAAAACCAAAGCCTCAACCTTCCTTTCAAGCGAAATTTGAAACGGAGACAGTTGAGAAACCAACAGACAACATTGAGGATCGAGCAAGTGCAGTAGGGGAACAAACAAAAGAAACCATGGATGGTTATAATGAAGAACTGCACCATGAAGAACAGGTAGGTCCTGAAGGAGAGGTAAATGATGAAAACTCTTTTTCTACCTTAGGATTTCCTATTGGTTATCTTCCTAGAGGAGTATCTCCTATGAAGAATATTCCACTTTTAGCTTTACCTAACTTGCATGGTTTATCTTTTGAAGATCCTGATGAATTCCTTTTCGAGTTTGATATATTATGCAGAAGTTATGATTACATTACCAATGCTAAAAAATTAAAGCTATTTCCAGCAACATTAAAGGGAAATGCATTAAGATGGTTCATGAGTCTTGGAGGTCATGTAATC
>SNQJ01S0072156.1:75180-89458 GCA_010110895.2 Picea sitchensis | reverse complement strand
AAGTGTAGAGGCACCTCGATGGGTGAGGTGAAGATAACCCGATATTATTCCATGAATTTTTCTACTTTATTTTGTTTCATAGAGGAGCCTTGTGTGGAGAAAATGGATGTGGCCACAACCTTCTGTTCACTCTAAGAGTGAATAATGAAGAGGAAAAATTTCCCAATATGGGTGATGATCTTCCTACACTACTTAGCCGAGACCAAAGAAATTACGGTAGGTGGAGCTACCTTTTGTATCATGTATAGTTTAATACCCACGGTCAAAATGAAAATACGAGGTCTATACTCATATACGTCATGACGTTTCCACATATATGGTTTTTGTAAAATAAAATCAAAAAGTTCAAGTGGGGAAAAATCACACAATACCTCATCCTTGAAAGGATTGATTCCATAGGGCAAGCGACATTGTTGGCTGACGTAGAGATATCGTCCTTGGCTAAGCCACCTAATGTTGTACGATTGTTGATATGGTGTTGTCTGAAACTCCAAATTCTTGAATAAATCTACTAATATGAGGTTCTTTTGGCTTCCACTATCGATAATGAAATATAGCAGAGAACCCTTCACCCACATTTGTGAGTGAAAAAGGTGCTCACCTTCCTCCGGCTCTTCTAGTTCATTTGGCTATATATTGGTGGTAGTGACTATGGAATTGGGTTATGCATCAATGTTTTGTTTCCCTTTGTATGGATCTAAATTGGAGTCAGAGTCTGGATCTAAATCTAAGGATTTTAGCTCGGCCACTAATGACTACTTTGAGAGACATTCATCAGTGTTGTGCTAGGAGCCTTTATGGAACTCACACCACTTCCTAGTGTCTTTCTTCATCTTCCCATTACCCTTATTTGTTTACAACTTAGACTGGTTATCCTTAGGTTTTCCATCCTTTCTTTCTCCTTTGTTTTGTGTGTTGGGCATTCCTTTTCCCGACTTCCCTTGTGATGCATTCACAGATCCAAACTGCCACTTATTCCTTTGATTAAAGTTTTTCTCAATTTTGAAAACATATCGATAAGCCACTCCCAGTGATAAGATGTCCAAAAACTCCATTTCTATTTGGATATACCTATGTATACCCCTACGATATTTTAGAACTAGATGTTGCTCAAAGTCTCTAATACTTGTCTTGGTGCATAAGGTATGTAAGGTATTTGTGAACTATGACACTATTTGTTCCCTGTCTTGACAGAATGTGGTCCTTCTTATCTACTGGTTGTTGTAGTTTCCAACATGGTAATATTGTTCCTTGACAACATCCATAAAAGATTCCCAAGTGGGCTCAACCCTAAATATTCCAGACTCCTCTATGGAGTTTTTCTCATAGTAAGTATCCCACCAATGTTTGACATGGGGGACAACCTTAAATAGTGAAAAGGTGATATTTTCCCTTAATTGGAAAAAATGTGGATAGATAAATAACCTTTTAGTAGACTTAACCACTTTTCCAAAGCATCTACATATATTTGATCTTCAAACATGGGAATATAAAAATTAACTTATACCTTGAAGGGGGTGGTGCCTCTAAAGTAGTCGATTGATGAAGATGCATTTGTTGTTATCAGGTGTCATTGAAGGGTTTGGGAAAAATTACCCATCATCTCATTCCTTTGTTGTGCAAGGAATTTTGTGAGAAATAACTTAATAGGATCTATTTCTCCCTCATCTCTCTTTTCCTCTACCATGGGAAATCATCGAGGTTGGAGAGGAAAATATTCCAAAGGATCAACCAGTTTGAGTCCCAATGCCATATACCCAGACCTTGTTGGAGACATGCATGTAGAAATAGATAAAGAGAAGACTTCTCTAATACCACTAATATGGATTTATGAGGGAATGAAATGAAACATAGAGATACAGTGATACTCAAATTCTATTAAATAATGAAATATACAAAGACTGTAAAAGAAAACACATAGTGAAATGAAATCACTAGAATGGTGGTAGATTATCTCTGAAAAGAGATGTGATAGATACACACATTCACAAGAAGGTGATTACAATGAGGATCCAAAGGTTTTTTTAACATAAAGCATAAATAAGAAAACCATAAACACCCAAAACCCTAACGTCAAGAGATGAAACACCAAAAGTTTTGTGGGGCCTAATGAGGGTAGTTGATACATCAACTTCCTGAGGGCATAAATGTTTCATATGATCTTCATTTGGGGAACTTAGTACCTAGTTGAAAAGGTCTAGCCAAGGAGTGCACATTTTGTTTGTCCTAGAATCTACCTTTGGTTACATGATAGGCACTGCCAAGCCAAAAAAATGTAGTTTAGGGCCTCAAAATGGCCCCGGAACTTTGGTGCCCGAAAAACCATAGAAAAGATGCCAATATGGAAACTATTTTTAAGCCAATGGAATAGGTGGGAAACCACTGATGTCCAGTTGTATCAGTACTCCCCATTTAAGAAGAAATGGTCCCCATTACATTGAGTTCCCCCATTAAATGGGTAAAATTCTACTAAACTTGATGCTTGGGGAGCCACTTTCCTTGGTGTAGTAGCTACCCTTCTTTGACAAATCGATAGAGTTGGATCTTATAATGGTGGGTGCCCTTAACCTGTGTGTCTATGATCAGATCAATGGTGTCTTTTTCAATGCCATAAAGGTTGAGCTCTATAGGTTTCCCTTTCTCTACCACTTCTGATGTGTCCAATAGTGGAGGAAAATATGGCAGAAGGAGGTCCACATTAAATATTAGATGCAAGACAAGGAAGGGGGGAATACTTAACTAAAAATCATTATCACCCACAACCTTGATGATGGTGTAAGGTCCATAGAAAAGTTTCCATGATTTCCAATGGGGTCCTGTAAGGTGCTCTTTATGCAAATGAAACGAAACCTTGTCTCCCACCTTTTCATGGAATTGCTTGTATTGAGCGTTGTATTTCTGCAAAATACCATGGACCTGTTGGTAGATATGTTGAATCCATTCAATGAATTTTTTGGATTTTTCAGCCTCATATTGAGCATGGGAAGATTCTTCCTATGTGGATGCAAGGGGTCGTGCTACATCAATCGCACCCAATGGTTGAAATCATAGGCCCACTTGAAAAGCATTGTGGTTAGTTGAGCTATGGAAGGATTATTTGTAGCTATGTTGGACATAAGGAAGGATCTCATTCCATGTGCATGGATGCTTGGAGTTGTACATGTGCAAGATATGCATAATCATCCTATTGACGAACTCTATTTTTCCATTCATCTAAGGGTGGAAGGAAATGGATTTGGTGATATTGGTGTCCAACAATGACAAGAGGATCGACCATAATGTGATAAATAATTTTTTCTCTCAATCTGATATGATGGTATGTGGTAGTCCGAAGTGTACCCATACATGATCAAAGAAGAGATTGGTAGTGTCCTTGGTTGTGATACTCTTCTTGTAGGTGGTTAGAATTGAAATCTTAGAGAATTGATCAACCATATTACAGAACCAATCAACCACCATGAATACACAATCATTTCCATGTTTGGTTGATGGAGGACCTGACATGTAGTCCATTGAGATGGATTCCCAGGGATTGTAGGGAATTGTCAGAGGGGTGTAAAGTCTTTGTTTTTAATGGATAGCTTGGAAATGGAGCAAGTAATGTAGGATTTGATATAATTACTAACATCATGTTGAAGCTTCAACCAATAGAAACACTTATATAGTACTGCCAATTCCTTCTCGACACAAAAGTGTCTTGCCACTCAATTGTAGTGTGATTCCCAAATCATCTTGGCACGCTCACTTGAAGGAACACATACATGACCCAGATGTCATAACAATCCATCATGAAGATGAAAGTCAGTAATGGTCATTCTTGTTCCCGACATCTGATAGGTCGTAGTAAGGTTAGGATCACTCTTTGATGCAGGAGAATCATCATCAACGTTCAATGAGGAAAGTGGAGGACAACTCAACATCCAACGCGCACATTCAAAAAAATTTGGATCACAAGGGGAGCACATCATTTACTATTTTGAAAGCATTGCAATTAACGAGATTTTAATGTTTTGAGGCAAGAGTCATTGTATGAGATTGTAGGAGATTGTAATTTCTTTAATAAGTTGTAGGATTGTATAGATATTGAGCATTGACTCATATATCGATTGTAAATTCCATTTATTGTAATAAGACTTAGTGGTAGAATGCTTGATTATGATGTGAAAGAACTAGCGTAGTCGGAAGGAAGGCTTGAGAAGCCCATCCGTGTATAAATGTGTGTATTCTATGCCCAAATGGGCCACTCAAGAATATTGTAATTAGCTTCTATTGAAGTCTATATGTTAATTTTCTAAGAGTTGTTGTAGAGAGTTTTTACTGAGAACTTTGTAAATTATTTGTTGAAGGAATATAATACAGGAGGAGTACTCTCAAATTTTGATTTTGCATATCCATGAGTTTATTGGGTAACGTTATGCTTTTTGTTTTCTATGTTATATATTCTTGTGTGTGCATTTCATGGTTAATTGAATGAACCTGTATTGTTCTGTAAGTTTCAATTTTTTCTCTTTTGAAGCATTGGTGCAAGGATTGCACAGTAGCCACGCAAGGAGTGCGAAGGAAGAGTCATTTTTAGACTCAGTAGATCAGGAGAGATAATGTGAAACTATGAAGAGTGATTGAAATTAGTGCAAATATACTAAGTGGAGTATATAAAAGCTCGAGAATTATCTTGCAAGGTGTTCACAGGGTTAACACTTAGCCAAGTTGATGCAACACCCTCCCCTTCGGGGTTCTGTGACCTCCTGGTATCTATATCGTTCTCTCTCATCGAGCTAGAACAAATCTATGGTCCCTACTGGAACCTTCACTCTCTTCAAATCCACAGGTCCTCTCACAAAAATCCACTTTCATGACTAAGCACCCAAGCACAGGCTTCTATTCCACGTGATCATGGGTTGTGACCACTTGCCTACACAAAAGGCGCATTGTGATTTCGCATGTCGGGACTTTGCGAGTGAGTCGATCTTGACTCCCTGACTCTTGAAACTCTGACAAGATATTAACAATTGTTATCCCCTTTCCCTATCTCCTCTCATGTGATCATTCTCCATGACCTGGGATATTCCTGTGAGCACGTCAGGACTTCGTGTTTCATGAGATTGAAACTCGACCCCAACGCTTACCCTTTGAATGCCCGATCCCCAAAACTCTGTTGTTTCCTTCGCCTAGATCGATGGTCATGGTTCTCTCGTGATTCAACAGTTCAGATCATATCGCAATTTCAGACCTCGTGAGTCCTCGACTCTTCTCCTTTGACCTTCTCTAGTAGTGAGTCAGCGAAATGTTGAACTCTCGCCATGCGTCCCTCCAAAATGGATGGTCCTAATGACGTCAGAATGATCAACAACTGTGACCTATCCCCCCCTTTGATTCTTTATCCATGCAAGTCAGCAAAATGTTGGCCCTTCGCCATGTTCCCTCCTTGACAATGGATCATCTCGATGATTTCAGAACAATTAACGATTGTAATTTTTTTGCGAGTTCACGTTTCGTGAAATCTCATGAATGTCTCTTTGAATCCTTCAAGTTCCAAATCAGCAAAACGTTGGGCGCTCGCCATGCATCCTTTCCTATGGACGGTTCCAACAGTTTCAAAACTTCTCCCACTCAACTTCCTCCATATCCAACAACTGTTGGTTCACATGCCAGATCTGACAGTTCAGATCTATTTTCCTCCTACGCTTACTTCTCGTTGCTTGGACACGGGTTAGATGGTACAAATCTTCTCTGTAGATGATTGTTGGCCCTTGACCAACTTTTGGGAGTTTCTTGGTCATGTTGACCTATTTTTATACTTCGATAGACTGTCGAAGGAAGAGTGCAAGATGAAGCGGAGATCATGGGATCTCAGCCCCCTTTTGGGCCCCTTTTTGGGTTTTTGGGAATATGTAATGGGAATGGGATGTTGTCCCATGGGTTTACCCATGTTTAGGCCTATTTTGTATGTATAAATAGAAGGATATGCAATGTAAGAAGAGGGTAGAGAATAGTGCATCTATGTGATGTGAATGTATGATAAGTGTGGTAGAGTGCATGAAGTGATTTGTGCATGACTGTAAGAGAACTTGCATAGCTAAGTGCATATCCTTGTAGTGGATTATGGAGATCTTAGGTGTTGTAACACAAGGAAGAAGGATCTAATGAGATCATATATGTTTTCTCTTGTCTTGAGTAGGGTTTTGGAAAGGATTTGTGCTTGTAACCGATTGATGACCAATAAAGAAGAGTTGGTGGACAGCCCGGTGGGGGTGAACCACATAAACAACGTGTTATGTGCTTTGTGCTTTGTCTTGATATTTTCACATGTTATTTGCTAAGTACTTTGATAGGTTTAGATAGACCTACTTATTCTTTGTGCTTATGATATGTGTGACTATTATATCTAATCCATATGAATGTTCTTAGTGCTTGATATGTTCATTCTAATCCATTTATATATGTTAAGTAGTTAAATTTTTTATATTAGTGTGAATGTTGCGAAGCTCTATGTTAACGAGGAAGTGAATAGTGAATTTATATTGGTAGTGATGCTAAGTTCTCTATTGGATTGTATAATCACATATATGTGTCCAAGCTAAGGTTGGAACATGCGGTCTTGCAACCCCCCCTGCATCTACCTGGGTGAGACTTCATCTGCCTGGGTGTGCCAAAAGGATGAGTAGTTAGGGTTGTTAGTGCGTTGTTGTAGTGATTGAACAGGTGTCCCCTGTGCCAAAATGGTTCCATGCCCGATACATGGCTGTGATTGGGTATTCCCCTGTGCCAAAAAATGGTTCCATTACTGATACATGAAACTGTGATTGTTGGGAACTGAGGAAGAAGAAGCTTTGTGCAAAAGAGTTGTGCCCTGGTGCATAGTATTCTAATTGATTTATAAATCTCTGTGCTAATGAAAGAAGGTCAGATATGAAAGAAAGAAGCTCGATATGAAGAAAATAAGATCATATATGAAGGAAAGAAGCAAGATCTGAACACTTGGTGCTCTAAGAAAGATAAAAGTAAGAATTTATGATTAAAAGAGGTAAGATATGCAAGCTTTGTGCTCTGATAAAGGTGAAAATAAAGAAAAGTTTTTGATCTAGAATCTTTGTGCTCTGTAGAAGTAAGATAAGTAGAATTTTTTTGTTTCTAGAGTATGAATCTAGGTATGATTGATAGGATCTGTCCTATCTTGAAAACTAGGGCATTAATAGATGAAAGAATATTTGGTATGAGTAGATATGATAAGACTAGTGAAAGATATGTTATACCAATGCATAGAAAGAATGTTTGGACTAACAAATGGATGCAGGAGCCTAGAAAGAATTTATTGCAGGTTAGCTCCTATGATCCTAGTGCATAGTACAAAAGAAGATGGGGATCATTTAAAATAAAGAGACGATTAACCCTCTATTACAGTTGTAGAAAACCGACATCTGGCTAAGGAATGCCCTGGTAGAATACCTAGTTTCCTCTGTTTTAAAGCTCCAGACCATGAAGTATTGGATTTCCCTAGAATGATTGCTAAGCTTGAAAATATGAACATAAGACAAGAAAACCCTAAGGCAGATCCAGAAACTAATGTTATAACAGAACCCTAGAAATAATAAGAGAAGGTATTACTACAGATGAAAGAAACCTTGGATGACCATCGACATGTTAGACTATCAGATACCTTTAAAGACAAAGAGTGCCTTTAAGCAAGAATAGGGGACTTCGACATTGACTATTTTTTAGATGATGAAACACAAGTGAATATCATGACAAAGAAAACTTGGGAAGCTATAGGAAGACCTTCTATGATCCCTTCACTAGGAGTAATAGGGCTATTCAGAGGAAAAATGGTAAACTTGTGTGGGAGGCTCGCTCAGATACCTATGACTATCAATGGAACTTCGACGGAGGAAGATTTTGAGATTATTAAATTTTTTGAAGACCGTGCCCCATTTACCATGTTAATAGGAAAACATTGGATTGATAGAGATCAAGCCAGATGAAAAGAAGAAGAAGTCTTGGAGTAAAAGAAACAAGAGTTAAAATATTTCATGACTAGAAGGATCACATATTTGATTGAAGAATAGGAGAACAAATCAAATCTATTTGACACTAGAGAACCTAATGTCGAAGCTACAAGAATACTAGAAGACCCATAGAAGACTGAAGTACCTATCTCGGATAAAGAAGAGGTATTACCCCTAAGTCCTAGGAAATAATCTCAACAGGACACAGTGACTATGTTAAAACAAGATAAGAATCAGAATGGAAAACGAACTACTGAGACGAAGCTCATTGGAAAGAATCCTGGGAAGAAGAGTAAGAAGAGAGCTAAGTTGTAGAAGTTTCCAGAAGTAACCTCACAGACAAAAAAAAATTAGAATTGGATCTTTGTCGGGATATCGGAACAACGACACATGGCACTTCGCCATGATGAAGTAATATAGCCATTGGGGCCGATATATCTGTTCGACTCCCACTTTGAATGGGCAGAAAAGAAATAAAGGTTCGTCATTAGACCATTGGGTCGTGCCATAATGGATCGAACAAGAGTTAATGGAGGCTCATACCTATTGCAAGCGAACCATTGTCGAGTTGCCTACTTATCCCGTCGCGCCATGCATGGTGAACAATTTCTCTAACTGAGAATTTGAATCCTAAATACTAAGCCGATTTTATACAGTGATCATTGTGCTCTCACTCTCTATCTCATTACCATGTCTAAGTTGTTCCCTGAAGCCACATCTTGTTCACCCCGAGTACGTATGTCAGAAGCATTGAGAACTGCAAAGAAATATATTGAGGAAGTTTTGATTGACTTGATGACTGAAAGAGTCATGTCAGAGAGAGGAGTGTCTACATGTGTACAAGCATCTTCGATGAGAGGACTGTCAGCCTCTCCGTCGAATGCTCATGGAGTTGGACCATCCCATGAAAGGTGAAATAAGCACAAGGATGACTTAGTGAATGCTAAGATGATTCCAAGAATTCTACTTCCCTATATACCACCTATGAGATACGCAATAAACTAAGACAGTGTGCCCAAAGACTTTGAATATGAATTGGTGACTGCGTACCTCCCGAAGGGGATACACATAGACCAAGATAAGATCATAGAATTAAAGTTTAGAGACTTCAACCTCGAAGAAATGAAGGTGTAAAACATGCTCACCCCGCACAAATATCTAACCAGAACCAAAGGAAAGAACTTGAAGATAGTACCCCAGTCATGGACCATGAACCTAGCGTAGTCCACTTTTCTCAATGTTATGAATATCCTGCACTTTGGAACGTACCAAGAAGTGAACGCATGCATCAAGATACTGTTGTCCTGCTACCATAGAGGATATTTATGGTTGAATCATCGTATCACAGTGGATCTAACATTGATTAATCAGATCACCGAGCTAAGAATGCAAGACCCTGGCCCACATAATTTCTATCCTGGGAAGACCATGGATCGTGCTCTTGTGCAAAATATTAAAGATACCTACAGAGATGTTGACAAGGGAACTTGAGGTTACAAGGTAGCCTCTATCCAGAGCAGCGCAGTGCACCTAGCCTATCAATTGATCACACGGAAGTTAGTTCACAAGAACTGACCCACCCAAGTGACTTGATTTGTAGTGGACCTCGCAGGGAAGTGCGTGGAGGGCCTACAAATGAATTGGGCAAAGTACCTCATAAACCCACTGGAATTAGACTGCAGGGAAGTGCAAGATCAAGGATATGATTTCCACTTCATTTGGCTTCTCATATTGATCTCTTTTATCACATGGGAGATGCCAGAAGGTGCGACCTTCTGAGACATCGAGCCGTTTGAACCTCTGGCCGTGAAGTTCAATACACTTTGGTACTCGAACCACATGAACAAGAAGTGGAAATAAAATGTTGTCTTCCATACTTATTACAACCAGTTGAAGGTATCCATCCAGTATGCATCTTGTATAACCCCGAACACTCTCCATAGGTTCAGGGCCTTGATGAAATTCAGTGCGGACCGCCATTTTATCTATATCACAGTGCACGTTGATGAGCATAAACAACAACTGCAATTGTATTACAAGTTGATGGAGGATGACTTGGAAGAGATTACCAAGGAATGGTTGGCGAACCRCCTTKTTCCAGTAGACCCTGCARAGATGTTCGATGTTGACAGTCCAGAAAATGCGATGGATATACCAAGACCTAGCAAGATTAAAGAAGACCAAAAAGGTCCATGATTTATATAGCGCATCTGTGAAGACCGCTTCCATATCAACAGAGAAAGGAGGATATGGTGGAGAGATAGATGGCACATAAGTTTAACAAAGAAAAGGTGAGGTTACACCACCTAGAGATGAGGAGGACCCCTCGAAGAAAAGGAAGGTTTCCCCTCCGAAACCTTCTTTAAGGAAGAAAATAAAAGCTACCAGGACCAAATTTGAGACCACCCTCACCTCAGACGACTTCGACTTCATCATTGCATCACTAAATGATGCTTCACTAGAGATCACAGAGAAGCAAGAAGCTAAGCAGGAGGAGGTGTTAAGTCAAATTAAGGATGAGCTCCAAGGGGTGCAACAGTCAGTACAGCCTAGCCGCACAGTTTCCATTGCGCCTCTGTCAACAAGAACATCAGAACTAGGTGATGAGCCATCTCAACTACAACACAGTTCTACAGAATGGGAAAATCTTTCTCTGCAAGTGCAGTGGGATGAAGAAAAATCACAGTTATAGAAAAGAAAGGAACATTTTCTCGCCAAGCAACTCGAAGTTAAGGAAATGGTTCACAGATCAATTCGCTCTGTGATAGTCATCAAAGTAAAGGTCGAAGAGAGAATTCCACATCAGGTGGCGCAACTCGAAGAAGTAATCCAGCAGCTCCAACAATGCATAGCAAACTTGGAGCTCCACATTGTGCTTGAGACCCCTTAAGGAATAAGGGACCAGCAAGAAGCAACTACCTGCAGCACCATTGACAAATTAAAAGTTGTTGCCTTGGAGTGAAAGAAGTTAAGTAACCAAAGCACCCAGACATACGAGAACCTCACTGAGAACCCAGAGTTATAGACACTAGAGTCCCAACTCTAGGAAGTGAAGCAACACACAAATACACTACAGGTGCAACTGAAGGCCCTGTCAGCTGTAGAATGAATGAAGAGTTCGCAAGAACAACACATAGCTCAACAGCAGATTCATATGCTTCAAATAAAAGTGATGGAAGTAACTCAATGGATTCAACCTGTGCAAGATAAGGTATGTCAATTGTTTACAGAAGTTGAAAGCCAAGGACCAAAGTTAGAATAGGTCATCACCGCAATAGAACAATGCCTAGAAGGGCTAGTGAACGGCACAGTAATCTAGGAATTCACCAAACAAGAGGCCACAACAAAGCAGCAAGTCAAAGAAGCTCGGGCCAAGCTCGAGGCATTTCAATCTGAACAGATCAGAACAGAGTGACTCAAGATGAGTCACAGGTGAGTGTTGGGGGCATGTTGGCCCTTGACCAAGTTTTTGGAGTTTCTTGGTCATGTTGACCTATTTTTAGACTTCAATAGCCTGTCGAAGGAGGATCACAAAATGAAGCGGAGATCACGGGATCTCGGCCCCTTTTTGGGTTTTTGGTAATATGTAACGGGAATGGGATGTTGACCCATGGGTTTACCCATGTTTAGGCCTATTTTGTATGTATAAGTAGAAGGATAGGCAATGTAATAAGAGGTTAGATAATAGTGCTTCTATGTGATGTGAATGTATGTTAAGTGCGAGTAGAGTCTATAAGTGTTTTGTGCATGACTATAAGAGACTTGCAGCGCTAAGTGCAGATCCTTGTAGAGGATTATGGAGAGCTTAGTTGTTGTAACCCAAGGAAGAAGGATCTAACGAGATGCACATATCTTCTATCCTGTGAAGAGTAGGGGTTTTGAAGGCTTTGTGCTTGTAACTGATTTACTAAAGACAATAAAGAAGAAGAGTTGGTGGACGTAGCCCCAGGGTGGGGGTGAACCACGTAAACATTGTGTTATGTGCTTTGTAATTTGTCTTGATTTGTTCACATGTTATTTGCTAAGTGCTTTGATAGGTTTAGATAGACCTACTTCTACTTTGTTCTTATGAAATGTGTGACTATTATATCTGATCCATATGAATATTCTTAGTTCTTGATGTGCTCATTCTGATCCATTTATATATGCTAAGTGCTTAAATGTTGTATATTAGTGTGAATGTTGCAAAGCTCTGTGTTAACGACGCAGTGAATAGTGATTGTATATTGAGGAACTGACAATGATAAGTGCTCTATTTAGTTGTATAATCATAGATCTATTTCCTAGCTAAGGTTGCAGATACCTGAGTCTTGCAACCACCCCTACCTCTTCCTCGGGTGATACTTCATCTGCTTCGCAGGTGATGCCGAAAAGGATAGTAGTTAGGTCTTTTTTGGTGTGTTGTTGTAGCGTTGAACCCTAGTTCTGCCCCTGTGCCAACAATGATCTTGGACCACTGTGCTCTCTCTCTTGAACTTTCGTCTTCTCCCAGACTTAGAAAATTTCTTAGGGTTCAAAGACTCGACCTTCGTCCCTCTTGAGAATCCAACTCTTGGATCTTGCTAATGCTTGTAGAAAGCACTACCCCTTCTGAGCTTCTAATATCTCTTCACCTTGGAAGATTTATCCACTTTCAAAGGTTCCAAACCTTTGTTCTCCTAACGAATATTTCTTTGGGATCTCGTCAACACTCATGAAGAAGTGTTATCTCTTATGAGCTTCTATCCTTGAAAGGATTCTGATCTCCCACGCACGCCTTGCGTCATCGAGATTTCGAATAACTCAGTTTGAAGTATTTTCTTGAAAAGAAAAGGCTTCTTGCCCACCTGGCGTTTTTCTACACTGGTTCTTCAAAGCTTGATGGCTTCTTGACGTTGTGCACACCTTGCACCTAGTCTAAGTTTATGCGATTCTCCCTGAACTTCTCTAAGGAAATCCAAGACTCATTCGACGCACTCCTTGCGTTTGAGATGCACACCTTGCATACAAGTATCATAAGAGAAATGATTGAAATTCAACCAGTTTCGTCAAGAACTCATACATTTAATCTCTCAAACACTCATACATGAAATGAGTTGTAACCAATCATACACACAAAATAACATTCATTCAATCACACTTGAGATGAACACAGTCCAAGGATTTAGGACAATTTATGTCTATTCTATTCATTCATGAAAAAAAAATACATAATGTTTCTTCTTCTCTACTCTGTCTACTCTACTATGTCTATATCTACTCTGTCTTCTCTCATTCATTCTTCCCCTCTATTACAATTTTAAAATCAACTATCTAAGGACCAGCTCCACGAGCTCTCTCGTCCTGTCTTAAATCTATCATTTCAAATTCAAACTATTACCTACTCTGTCTTATTACAATAACTACTAGTTATTGTGAGATAGAGTCGACACTCCATATCAGTAGTTTCTTGCAGTGCTTTTAAGACTTTACAAACAAGTTACAATTTTAAAATGTTGTTACAAAAATATCTCAACAACTCATTAAATTCTGAGTTAAATGCTCGATTTGAAATCCTTTCATTGTTGAGTTGTCCTCTGTTTGCCTCCACGTGTGTGTTGTTGACCTTGAAGGCAATGGTCCTGCATCATACTCCTTTGGTTAATTTTTTTCATGGACTCCTGTCCATGATCTTCTGCACTGTCTTTCCATTCTTCAAAATATCAGGTTCGGTGACCCAACTTGCATCTTCCATTGGATGATCTTTCTACTTCACTAAGTATTCAAGATATGTCTTTCTCCTGGTTTTCTTTCCATCCCTCTATTCAATGATTTTATCCATCTGAGGTTTTTCTATGGTGGGCAATTGCTCTTCCCACTGAATTTCTTTCTGATCATCTAATTCTCCTTCTTCATCGCTCCTGTAAGGGTAGAGGTATGCAATATTAAATATCGGCGATATCCCAACATTGTTTGGCAACTCAACCTCATAAGCATTGGCTGCGAATTTTCTGAGAATTTTACATGGTCCTATTTTCTTCATCTTTAATTTGTTACATGTTCCCCTTGGAAACCTCTCTTTTCTCAAATGAGATAAAACTTCATCCTCAACATTGAATTGAAATTCTCTTCTCTTTTGATCAACTCTGTTCTTGTATTTCTGACTGTTGTCCTGTAGCTTCTCTTTGAATCTATCATGAAGTTTCTGCATTTTTGTTGAAAAATCCTCTACTCCAACACTTCTGAACTCATATTGATTTAAATCTCTCAACTCTGTAATCCCTCTTGGTTGTATTCCATACACAACATGAAATGGA
>SNQJ01S0072156.1:45332-75170 GCA_010110895.2 Picea sitchensis | reverse complement strand
TCCTTCTGCTCAAAGCATCTGCAACTTTGTTAGCAGTTCCAACAATGTGTTTAATAACAAAAGTAAAATTATGCATAAATTCTACCCATTTTGCATGTTTTTTATTCAACTTTTCTTGCCTAGTAATAAATTACAAAGTTTGATTATCACTATACAAGACAAATTCTTTAGGAATTAGACACTGCCTCCATTTTTTCAAAGCTTGAATCACTACATAAAATTACTTGTCATACGTGGACTATTTTTCTTGGTGTGATTCAATTTCTCACTGAAAAAAGCAACTGGTTTATTACCTTGACTCAAGACTGCTCCAATAGCTAATCCACTTGCATCACATCTCACCTGAAATGTTTTTCCAAAATCAGGTAAGACTAGAATTGACTGCTCTGTGATTTTCTCCTTCAACACTTTGAAAACAATTTCAGCTTCCTCTGTCCAATTGAAGGACTTGTGTTTCTTCTCCACAGTGTCTAGCATGGGTGCACATATGCCACTGAAATTTATAATAAATTTACTATAAAAAATTGCTAACCCATGAAAACTTCTTACCTCAAATATGTTGCTCAACAATGGCCATTCCTTGATCGCTCTCACTTTTTCTGGGTCTATGCTCAATTCGTTTGAATAGATCACAAAACCCAAATATATGAGCTCCTTATTCATAAAAAGAAAATCTTCTTCAGATTATCAACAATTTATCTTCCTGCAATCTTTCCATCACTGATGTTAGATGCCTTAAGTGTTGTTCCTTTGTCTTACTGAAGACTAGTATGTCATCCAGATATACTATGACAAATTTGCCTATGAATGTTTTCAACACTTCATTCATTAATCTCATAAATGTGCTTGGCGCATTTGTCAGTCCAAACAACATGACCAACCATTCAAAAAATCCTTCATTTGTCTTGAATGATGTTTTCCATTCATCTCACTCTCTCATTCTTATTTGATGATACCCTCTCTTCAAGTCTATATTGGAAAAATATCTTTCTCCACTCAAGAAGTCCATCAAATCATCCATCCTCGGTAAAGGAAATATGTACCTAATGGTTATCATGTTGATGGCTCAAGAATCTGTACACATTATCCATCCTCCATCTTTATTTGGACTTAACACAGTCGGTACTATGCATGTGCTTAGGCTTTCTCTAAGTATCCCTTTATCCAACAACTCCTGGACTTCATTTTTGACTTCCTCATTCTCTCTAGGTGTCAACCTATAAGATGCTTTGTTTGGTAAACTAGCTCCTGGAATAAGGTCAATATGATGGCTTATACTCTTGATGGGTGGCAATGAGTGTGGTAACTCATCCACAACTATATCAACAAAGTTTTCTAACAGTTCTTGGATTTCTACAAGCAAATATTCTACAGAAGTATTCTTAAGGATAACTCTAGGCTTCCTCATTACAGCAAATTGCATTTCCTTCTCCTTCTTGACTTCATTCAAGAGCTCCTTCCCGCTCATGAGAAGTATGCTTGAAATAGCTTCTGGATTTTGCTCATTGTCTTCTATGGGTAACAAAATATGTGTCCTACCATTATTTTCTAGGGTATAGGTATTCTTTCTTCCATCATGAATAATGTTTCGGTCATACTACCACGACCTCCCCAATAAAATATGACAAACATCCATAGGTATTACATC
This sequence comes from Picea sitchensis, assembly GCA_010110895.2. Taxonomy (NCBI): domain Eukaryota; kingdom Viridiplantae; phylum Streptophyta; class Pinopsida; order Pinales; family Pinaceae; genus Picea; species Picea sitchensis. The sequence continues at coordinate 73,522 of SNQJ01S0072156.1, read as the reverse complement.
ACATAATATTTCATCTTTGTAGCCTCCTATTTTAAATTCAACTTGCCATTGTTGACTTACGATGACTTGATGTCCTTTCTGGAACCACGATACCTTATATGGATTTGGATTTGCAGTTGTCTTTAGCTCCAGATTTTACACCATCTCCATGGATACTAGATTTTCAGTGCTTCCACTGTCTATGATTACCTTGTATGTCTTTCGACTTGCAAGCAGTTCTGAACAAGTTTGTTTGTTGAACAAGTTTGTTCGCTGAACTGGTTCCTCTGGTTCATTTTATGTTTTAAGAAGAACTTTCCTCATCATGAGGTTCCTTCCTCCTTCTACAGCTTCTACTTCCACATGCTTCTTTGCTTCGGTAATGTGTGCTTCTCCACCTTCTCCTTCTCTCTTTATGTCAGGACATTCACAGGATTTGTGTCCTTCTTTTCCATAGGTATAACATTTAACCATACCTCCTCTGTCTCTCCCTCTTCCTCTACCTCTGGAAAAATAACTTTTCCCCCCATATTGTCCTTCTTTAGAACTTCCACCCTTCTCATGGTGACTATGCGGTTTGTCAGCTTTAGGCTTCGGCTTCTTGAACTTCTCTCTACTGGTTCCCTTACCTCTGCTTGAATTTCCACCTCTGCTTCATTGGCTTTACTTCCTGGCTAATTTTTCTTCAGCTTTCAAGGCTACTTGATAAGCATCCTCGACTGTACTATCCGACATCATGTTGATCTCCTCCTGGATTTCATATCTCATCCCATTGTTATATATGGCTGTCTTCTCATCCTCATTTTCTTTTTGTCCAACCCTGATGTTCAGTTGGTAAAATTCCTCAGTGTACTCCTTCACTAATAAACCCCTATGTTTCAGGTTCTACAACCTTCTTTAAATATTCATTTGATAATCCTTCGGGATAAATTTGGCTTTCAACTTAGCTACCATCCTATCCTAGTTTTTAATTTTTTTCTTACCATTTCTCCTATGTTCGGCTTGTAGTTCATCCCACCATAATGATGCATGACCTTTCAGTCTTATCACTGCATGCTTCACCATCTTGTCTTCTTCGATATATGTTTAATCGAAGTATCGTACCCAATCTAACAATTCTTCAACTTCCAAATTGCCTTCATACATAGGTACCTCTATTCTGGCTCTGGCTCCCATCTTTGAAATTGTTTTTATCAAGCGGTCTCATGCAGCATCCTCTGCTACATTTTCCTCGCCCTTTTCTTCTTCTTCACTCTCAGATTTCCTAACATCACCAGTGTTTGGTGCTCTCCTCTGTGTTGTTTCCATGGCGTCCAATCTCATTCAGAGTCGCCTCATTTGTTATTCCATCTCTTCATTCGCTCTGCATCTTCTAGGTGGCATGATTCCACTGCGTCACCTACAAACATAAATCAATGTTTTTCTTTGATACCACACTTGATACCAAATTTCCTCCTTTCTTCCTTTGTTTGTTTTCTCTGCAAACAAAATCAAATTCAGCTCTGATACCACCTGATGGTGTGTATCAGAGTATTTTATTTATCTAATCTCTGATACTGAAATTTAAAATATCTACTCTGATACCACCTGATGCAGCCCCCCTCCCCTTCGGGGTTCTATGACCTCTCRGTCTCTGGATCATTCTCTCTCCTCAATATGGAACAACTCTCTGGTCCCTGCTGGAACCTTCACTCTCTTCAAATCCAYAGGTCCTCTCACGAAACTCTGCTTGCATGACTAAGCACCTAAGCGCRAAATTCTACAACACGTGATCACGAGATGTGACCACTTGCCTACACTAAAGGCACATATTAATTTCTCTTGTCGAGACTTTGCGAGTGAGTCAATCCTGACTCCTCGACTCCCAAAACTCCAAAAAGAGTTTAACATTTTTTAACCCCTTTCCCTATCTCCTCTCATGTGACCATTCACCATGACCTGGGCTCTTCCTGTGAGTGCGTTGGGACTTCGCGTTTCATGATATTGAAGCTCGACCCCAACTCTTACCCTTCGAATGCCCAATCCCCGAACCTCTAATGTTTCCTTTGCCCATATTGATGATCATGGTTCTCTCGTGATTCAATAGCTTAGATCATATCGCAAGTTCAGACCTTGCGAGTCCTCGACTCTACTCCTTTTACCTTCTGTAGTAGTGAGTCAGTGAGATGTTGAACTCTCGCCATGCATCCCTCCAAAATGGATGGTCTAGATGATGTCGGAATGATCAATGAATGTGACCTATCCCCACCTTTGATTCCTCATCCATGCAAGTCAGTGAAATGTTGTCCCTTCGCCACGTTCCCTCCTTGATGACGGATAGTCCCGATGATTTCAGAACAATCAACAGTTGTAATATTTTCATGAGTTCGCATTCTTGAAATCTCATGAATGTCTCTTTGACTCCTTCAAGTTGTGAATCAGCGAAATGTTGGGTGCTCACCACACGTCCTTTTCGATGGACGGTTTTGACGGTGTTATAATTTATCCCACGCAACTTCCTCCAGATCCAACGATTGTTGGTTCACATGCCAGATATGACAGTTCAGATCTGTTTTCCTCCTACTATTACTTCTCACTGTCTGGACATAGGTTCAATGGTTTATATCTTCTGTGCGGCTGATCTAAGGCCACTGTGCCTCTCTCCTGAACTTTCAACTTCTCCCAGACTTATAAGATTTGTCAGGGTTCAAAGACTCGATCTTCATCCCTCTTACGAATCCAACTCCTGGATCTCGCTAACGCTTTTAGAAAGTGCTACCCCTTCTAAGCTTCTAATATCTCTCTGCCTTGGAAGATTTATCCACTTTCAAAGGTTCCAAACCTTTGTTCTCTCGACAAATCCATATTTGGCATCTCGTCAACACACACGAAGAGGTGTCATATCTTCTGATCTTCTATCCTTGAAAGGATTTCGATCTCCCATGCACGCCTTGCATCCTTGGGATTTTGAATAACTCAGTTCGAAGGATTTTCTTGAAAAGAAAAGGATTCTCTCCCACTTGGCATTTTTCTGTTCTAGTTCTTTAAAGATTGTTGGCTTCTCGACACTGTGCACACCTTGCACGTGGTTTGAGTTTCTCCGATTCTCCCTGAACTTCTCTAAGTCAATCCAAGACTCAGTCGATGCACTCCTTGCATTCGAGATGCACACCTTGCATACAAGTATCAGAAGAGAAACGATTGAAACTCAACAAATTTCATCACGAACTCATATAGTTATTATCTCGAACACTCATACATGAAATGAACTGTAACCAATCATACAAACAAAATAACATTCATTCAATCAAACTTGAGATGAACACAGTCCAAGGATTTAGGACAGTTTATGTCTATTCTATTCATTCATGAAAACAAAATACATAGTTTTTCTGCTTCTCTACTCTATCTGCTCTACTCTGTCTATATCTACTCTGTCTTCTCTCATTCATTCTTCCCCTCTATTACAATGTAAAAATCAACTATCTAAGGACCGGCTCCACGAGCTCTCTCATCTTGTCTGAAATATATCATTTCAAATTCAAACTATTACCTACTCTGTCCTATTACAATAACTACTAGTTATTTCCAGATAGAGTCGACACTCCATATCTATAGTTTCTTGCAGTCCTTTTAAGACTTTACAAACAAGTTATAATTTTAAAATGTTGTTACAAAAATATCTCAACAACTCATTAAATTCTGAGTTAAATGCTTGATTTGAAATCATGTCATTGTTGAGATGTCCTTTGTTTTCCTCCACGTGTGCATTATTGACCTTGAAGGTGATGCTCCTACATCACAAGTTTTGAAAGAGTCTCAAAGAAGACGAGCACAAGGAGTGTGTAGGAGGATTTTTTTCTAAAGATCTTCATGTTTTGATTTTTTAGTGAAGCGCAAGGTGTGCATCGAAAGTATGAATCACTTCGAGTGTTAAAGCTAAGGAGAAATAGCGACCATAAGTCTTTGCAAGAAATATCCCTTTCAATTTCAAGGTCAAGTAGATGAGATCCACCTGAGGAGGAGTTAGACCTTTCCTAGCTGTTAGATCTAGGAAAGTAGCATGGGTGTTAACCCCTGAAGTATTTCAGACTTCATGTATTTAGAGGTTTTCTAGTAAGTTTCGTGGAGGAAACATATTTCTCGAAGTCTCGAGATCCGGAGAAGATCTGGATCATCTATCAATGAAGAAATGTGTCCATAGATCCAGTAGAGTTCGGAAGTCTGGTTATCTAGAATAGTTGAAGTGTAGTTGCAGAGGTATGTGTAATTCCTGAAGTTTTGAAGCCCATAAAGAATCTTAACCGTTGGTTAAAAAGATCCACGTGTCAACATATATCGGAGTCCAAAGATCTGGTACTCAAGAGGAAATTGAGTGTGAGGTTGCTTGGGTTGAGAACTCCCGAACGCCCAAAGTTTGGAGACCATCTCGACCGTCCATTTGCAAGAAAACGTGGACCGTTGATTGAATATCCCATATATTTAGAGTTCATGAATTCAAGAGGAAGTATGAGTTGATTTGTGGAAGGCTCCAAAGCCCAGACTACGGAGTAAATACAGACCGTCCATCGAAAGCGTATGACATTCATCCAATCTATGAATCTATAGGTTCGCATATTCAGGGTTCAGTTGATTTTCATAGTTGTTGGGTTAGGATTCTCAGAGTCTAGATTCCCGAAACTCCTATGTACCATCGATTGTGACACGTAACGAGAACCATTGATTATTGTAGTTATTCAGCCATCCGCATGTTCAACATTCATGAGGAATGTCGCATGTTATTTTTGGAACTCCCAAATCATAGAGTTTTTAAGTGTCATAGTCCCCACCATTCAAGGGTATTATCCCAAAGAATTGGCCTAAGGTCACATGGATTTCTCCACGTGGGTAAATATACCCTTGAGAAATTGAATTTTTCGTGTAGAGTAAGGGGAAAAGGCCTATGGAGAAGGAATTTGAGGGTTCAGTAGGAGCCTGAAGAGATAATTCATATCCCTACTATGAACGATCCTTGACCGAGAGGTCGTACCAGCCCTAGGAGGTGGTGGGGTTTTGTGTCAAGTGGTATCAGAGCATCATTTTTTCTATAGACAACAGGAAAATAAAGGAAGGAGATTTTTCTGATATCATTAAGTGGTATTAAGAAAGGAAATTAATCTTTTTGTGAAAGAAGTATTTGAATCATGCCATGAAGAAGACGTAGAGATAGACCAGTGGTCAATGCAGCCATCAAAGAGGATATGAGACAACTTCGTGCAAGCTTACATTCCATGGATATATCACAGATAAGAGCACCTGATGTGGGTGACGTCAGGGAATATGAAAATGAAGATGTTGAAGCTGAAGAAGTTGCAGGAGAACAAGCAGTAGAGGAGCGACTGCTAAGAGTTGTTGTCAATTTGGGAACTAGAGCAAAGATAAAGTTCCCAATGTATGAAGGTAATTTGAATGTAGAATAATTTATTGACTGGAGAAGTGATTTAGATAAGTACTTCGACTATGAGGATATTGATGATGAAAAGAAGGTGAAGCGTGTTGTGACCAGATTGAAAGGACATGCAGCATTATGGTGGGATGAATTGCAAGCTGACAAAAGATGCAAAGGTAATTCTAAAATCAAGAGTTGGGATAGAATGGTAGATAAATTGAAGGCTAAATTCACACCCAAAGATTATCAAGTGAATATGTTCATAAAGCTACAAAATTTGAGACAGAAAGGTTTGTCGGTGAAGGAGTACACCGAATACTTCTACAAGTTGAACATCAAAGCAGGACATAGAGATAATGATGAAGAAAAGGTTGTTGGCACATAAATGGACTAAGATATGAAATCTAGGATGAGATTAGCATGATGATAATGAGAACAGTGGAATATTCTTATCAAGTAGCCCTTAAAGTAGATGAAAAATTGGCAAGAAATAAAAGTCAAAGGAACAAAGGAAAAAGTCCTAGAAAAGGAAGAGGAACCATTAGAGAAAATTTCTAGAAGCCTAGAGAAGAAGTTGGAAGATATCACAGTCAGAAAGAGAGAGGAGGAAGTTCTAGAGGAGGACACTATGGAGGAAGAAACTATTTTCCCAAGGGAAGAGGAAGAGGCATAGGAGGAGAAGTGAAATGTTACGCCTGTGGAAAAACATGACAAATGTCTTGGGAATGTGTCGAGATAAATAATGCAGGAGGTGGAGAAGCTTACATTTCTGAAGCATAAACAAGGAATGTGGAAATAGATATGAACACAGAAGCAATGGAAGAACGGACATCACTCATGATGATAAAAGTACTCATAAATCTAGAGAAAGAGGTGAGAGAGCCAATCCATAGAAACAATTTGTTAAGAACTGCTTGGAAGACCAGAGATACGGTCTGCAAGGTGATCATAGACAATGGAAGCAATGAAAATTTGGTATCCATGGAGATGGTGGAAAATCTGAAGCTAGAGACAACTGCACATCTGAATCCATACAAGGTATCATGGTTGTAGAAAGGACATCAACTCATGGTAATTTGCCAATGCAAGATTGAATTTAAGATAGGTGGTCATAATGATGAAGTTCTATGTGATGTTATTCCCATGGATGTTTGTCATGTTCTGTTGGGAAGACTATGGAAATATGACATGAATGTCATACATGATGGGAGAAAGAACACTTATACCCTGGAGAAGAATGGGTGTAAACATATGTTGCTACCAATAGAATATAAAGGATTCAAAGAGGAAGCTAGTCCAAGTATACTACTCATCAGTGGGAAGGAACTCTTGAAATAAGTCAAGAAAGAACAGGAAATGCAATTTGTTGTTGTAGGTAAGATGGGAGTCATTCTCACAATAACTTCTATGAATTATTTTCCTGTAGAAATACAAGAGTTATTGGATGAGTTTTCTGATATTGTGGTGGATGAGTTACCTCACTCTTTATCACCCATCAAGATTATTAGTCATCACATCAACCTTATTCCAGGAGAAATTTTTCCAAGTAAAGAAGCATACAGATTGACCCCTCAAGAGAATGACTAGGTCAAGAATAAAGTCCAGGAGTTGTTGGATAAGGGTCTAGTCAGGGAAAGTTTGAGCCCTTGTTCCATACCAACTGTGTTGAGTCCAAAGAAAGATGGAGGATGGAGAATGTGCACAGATTCTAGAGCCATCAACAAGATAACCATCAGGTATAGATTTCATTTACCCATAATGGATGATTTAATAGATTTCTTGAGTGGAGATAGTTAATTTTCCAAGATAGACTTGAAGAGTGGTTAACATCATATAAGGATGAGAGAGGGAGATGAATGGAAGACAACATTAAAAATGAATGAAGGATTGTACAAGTGGTTAGTTATGTCGTTCGGCAGAACAAATGCACCAATTACATTTATGAGGTTGATGAATGAAGTACTCAAAGACTTTATTGGTAAGTTTGTAATTGTTTATTTAGATTAAATTCTAATCTTCAATAAGACTGAAGAGGAGCATTTGAGACATTTGAAGATGGTTTTGAAGAGGTTATAGCAAGAGAATTTGTTAGTAAATTTGAAGAAATGTTATTTCATGAAAAAAGGACTTGTATATTTAGGATTGATAATCTCTTCAAATGAGTTGAAGATGGATGCAGAGAAGGTGAGGGAAATAAGAGATTGTCCTTCTCCAAGAAGTGTATTCGAAGTAAGAAGTTTTCATGGGTTGGAAAGTTTTTACAGGTACTTCATTAGTAATTTCAGTAGAATTTGTGCACCTATATTGAACACCATAAACAAGCAGCATAAGTCTTCCAATTGGACAGAAGAAACTGAAAAAAGGATTTAGAGTGTTAAAGGCCAAGATAACAGAACGACCTATTTTAGTTCTGCCATATTTTAAGAAAACTTTTTAGGTTAAATGTGATGCTAGTGGAGTAGCCATTGGTGTAGTTTTGAGTCAAGACAATAAGCATGTTGCTTATTTCAGTGAGAACCTGAATGATGTTAAGAGGAAGTATTCCACATATGATAAGGAATTTTATGTTGTAATACAAGCCTTGAAAAAATGGAGGCATTATCTTATTCTGAAAGAGTTTGTTTTATATACTGACAATCATGATTTGCATTTTATAACCAGACAAGAGAAGTTGAATCAGAGACATGCCAAATGGGTAGAATTCATGCAGAATTTTACTTTTGTTATTAGGAACATTACTGGAAGCACTAACAAAGTTGTAGATGCTTTGAGAAGGATATGTTTGATCATGCAGGAATTCAAAGTGGAGACCTTAGGATTTGGACACCTCAAGGAGATGTATCAGGAAGATCCATATTTCAAGGAAGCTTATGAAGCATGTGAGAACAATTTGTTGAGGGACAGAAACCAATGGATGGAGTATATGATCCAAGGTGTAATTTTGTTCAAAGGAATCCAGTTGTGTATACTAAAGTGCTCAATGAGGGATAACTTATTGAAGGAAAAACATGGTGGAGGTTTGGCTGGACACTTTGGCCATGATAAAACATATGCACAATTAAGTTATTCATATTATTGTACAGGCATGAGGTCTTATGTAAATAAATTCATGGACAAATGTAGAATATTTTGGTATGCCAAAGCAAAGCAATAGAACACTGGATTGTATCAACCATTGCCTATTCCAGACATGCCATGGGATGCTATAAGTATGGAATTTGTTCTGGGATTTCCAAGAACTCAGAGAGGAAATGATTCATTCTTCATAGTGGTTGATAGATTTTTGAAGATGGCATATTTCATTCCGTGTCACAAAACCAACAATGCTACTCACATAGCAATTTGTTTTTCAAGGAAATTTTGAGATTACATGGATTGTCGAGGAGCATAGCTTTAGACAGAGACATTAAATTTGTAGGGCGATTTTGGAGGACTTTGTGGAAGAAGCTGGGTACAATTTTATATTTCAATTCAACATATCATCCTCAAACGAATGGACAAATTGAGGTGGTGAATCAAAGTTTAGGGAACCTTCTAAGGAGTTTAGTCACTGAACACAATAGCCAGTGGGATGAAATCTTGCCCCAAGCAAAGTTTGTGTATAATGAATCACCGAATAGAAGCACTGGTAAGATCCCATTCTAGATAGTATATGGGATGCATCCAAGAGGAATTTCAGAGTTGAGAGGTTTGGGAGATCCTCAGAAAATTTGTTGCAAATGCCTATGAGATTGAGTTGCTAGAGGACATTGGAATATATCCAACATTCAATGTAGTAGGCCTATACACTTACCAGATGAATGATACAAAAGAGACAGATGATCAAGTGAATATTCAGTGAAAGAAGCAGATTCCCATATCAAATAATCCATATATAGAGAAGATTATAGATCAGAGGATTGTTAAGAATACCAAAAGAAATATTTATTATGAGTATATGGTCAAGTGGAAAAATAATCCAACAGAAGATGCCAGTTGGATAAATGAGGCTGATATCTAGAAGCATGGAAAGAAAATGCATGAGTTCATGGACAAGATTCCATGAATCTTTTTGTCCAGAGGAGTATGATGTAGGAGCATAGTCATCAACATTCAATGAGGAAAGTGGAGGACAAATCAACATCCAATGTGCACATTCAAAAAAAATTGGATCCCAAGGGGAGCATGTCATTTACTATTTTGAAAGCATTATAATTAATGAGTTTTTAATGTTTTGAGGCAAGAGACATTATATGAGGTGGCAGGATATTGTACTTTATTTAATAAGCTATAGGATTGTACATATATTGAGCATCGACTCATATCTGGGTTGTAAATGTCATTTATTGTAATAATCCTTAGTGGTAGAATGCTTTATTATGATGTAAAATCACTATCGTAGTTAGGATGAAGGATCGAGAAGCCCCTCTGTGTATAAATGTATGTAGTCTATGCCCAAATGGGTTGTTGAAGAATATTGTAATTAGATCTTGTTGAAGTCTATTTGTTAATTTGCTGAGAGGTAATGTAGAGAGTTTTTATTGAGAACTTCGTCAATGATTTTCTAAAGGAATATAATACAGGAGGATTACTCTCAAATTCTGAGATTGCATATCCATGAGTTAATTGGGTAATGTTATGATTTCATTTTTCTGTTTTTTATATGCCTATGTGTGCATTTCATGGTTAATTGAATGAAAATGTAGTGTTATGTAAGTTTCAGTTGTTTCTCTTCTGAAGCACTAGTGCACGGAGTGCACAGTATCCACGCAAGGAGTGCGAAGGTAGAGTCATTTTTAGACTCAGTAGCTTAGGAGAGATAACGTGAAACTGTGAAGAGTCAGTGAAAGGAGTGCACATATACTCAGTGGAGTATAAAATATAGATAATACCCTTGCAAGGTGTGCACAGGGTTAACACTTAGCCAAGTGTTGAAAGAGTCTCAAAGAAGACAAGCGCAAGGATTTCACAATAGGATTTTTCCTAAAAATCTTCAAGTTTCTAGTTTTCAGTGAAAACCAAGGTGTGCGCCAAAAGTATGAATCAATTTGAGTGTTAAACAATAAGAGAAATAACGACTATAAGTATTTGGAGGAAAGACCTCTTTCAATTTCAAGTTCGAGCAGACAAGATCCAACCAAGGAGGAGTTAGACTTGTCCTAGCCATCATATTTGGGAAAGTAGCATGGGTGTTAACCCTTGAAGTCTTCCGAACTTCACGTATTAGGAGGTTTTCGAGTAAGTGTTGTGGAGGAGACAGATTTCCCAAAGTCACAGGATCCAGAGAATATATGGACCATCTATCAGTAAAGATATGTGTCTGCAGATCCAACATAATTCAAAATTTTGGTTATCCGATAGAGTTGAAGTGTAGTTGCAGAGAGACGCATGGAATTCCTGAAGTTCCGAAGCCTAGAATAGATCCTAACTATTGGCAAAAAATACCCACGTGTCAACAGATCTCGGAGTCCAAAGATTTGGTACTCTCGAGGAAATTGAGTGTGAGTTTTCTTGGGTCGAGAACTCCAGAAGCTTGGAGCCCATATCGACCGTCCATTTGCAAGAACACATGGATCGTTGATTGAACCTCCCATATATTCATAGTTCGCAGATTCGGGATGAAGTACAAGTTAAGTTTTGGAAGGCTCTGAAGCCTAGAGCGCGGATTAAATACAACCCATCCATTGAAAGCAGATGACAACCGTTGGATCTACGAATCCATAGGTTTGCCTATTTGGTGTTCGATTGTTTTGCATAGTTGTTGGGTCAGGACTCTTGGATTCCGGAGTCCCGAAACCCCTATTTACCATCGGTTGTGAAGAGGAATGAGAATGATTGATTCTTTCTACTATTCAACCATTCACGTGTTCGATGTTTGGGAGGAACATCACGTGTTATTGTTGGAAATCTCGAAGCCTAGAGTTCTGAGGTGCCATAGTCCCCGTCATTCAAGGGTATTAGCCCATGGACTTGGCTTGAGGTCACATGAATTTCTCTGTGTGGGAAAATAAAACCTCGGGAACTTGAATTTTGTGTGCAGGGTAAGGGGAAAAGGCTTGTGGAGAAGGAATTTGAGGTCTTAGTAGGTGCCCGAAGACTTGATTCAGCTCCCTATTGTGAACGATCATTGACCGGGAGGTTGCACGAGCCCTAGGAGGTGTTGGGGGTTTGTGTCACTCTTATAGAGTTGGGACCACCCAGAGGTATCATACTTGCAAGAGTTGAGAATTGCGGTTAGTTCTACAACTGGAGGTCGTCTGAGGTAGTCAGCAATGCGATTGGTGATCCCTTTCTTATAATTAATTTTGAGGTGAAATTTCTACAAGTATGTGGACCCCTTTTGATTGCAGTGATTCTACAATTTTACATTTGTATGCATGAACTACAGAGTCTTGTGATCTATATGGATGATGGTATCCTTCCCTAGAATGTAATGTTTCCTTTGGTGACAGGCTTGTATGACGGAATAACTTTCTTTGTCATAGGTGGGGTACTTATGGACAACATATGAGAGTGTCTCACTATGATAGGCCATAACATGGTTGTGATGAGTGAGAAAAACACCAACAACATAATTAAAATCATCTGTCTCAATCTCAAATGGTTGTTGCAAATTAGTTAAGGCGAGCATCGAGGATGAGCATAAGTGTTGTTTCAGATCGTCAAAGAATTTATGTTGTGATATAACCCCACACAAATTTGTCTTTGCAACCACCCTTGGTCACTTGGTGATCCAGGTGGATATTGGTGGCCACCCGCCTATTCCACTTGGACACCCACCATTGTTTTTTTGAGTTTTTCAGTTTCCTTAATTGTAGCACAATTTACTATTTTTGGTTGTTTTTCAGGTCCTGAACTTCCGAAGCCGTTTTGAGGCCCTAAACGACATGTTTTGGGCATCAACCTCCAATGAATATGAATTTGCTATAAATCTTAATATCCATTGTTTATAGTTGTAGTCCTCGGATAAATATTTTTAACGATGTATCATATGTATCAAACGAAGATGTATGCCAGAGTTACGACCCCGGTAAATTGATGTACCAATTTACCCCGACGGGGCCCATATTCTGGTGTTTCATCTCCTAGGGTTAGGTTTTTGGATGTTTAGGGTTGTTCATTATTTCTCAATAATGTATAGGCCTTCAAGCCTCATTGTCACGCAGATTTCAGAGGCCTGTAGTTGCCACATCTCTTCTTAGAGATAAGCTACCAACTCCCTAGCTAGTTTATTTCCATTTTGTCTGTAAACAAATTTTATCTCTTTGATATTAATGAAATGAAGTGTTATTTCTGTTGCATCCTTGTATTTATGGTTATTTGTGTATTTTGTTGCGTTCCTACATAAATTCAAATCAGTGGTATCAGAGAGGTCTTCTCTTTCTCTATCCTTCTTTGCATGTCCTCAATGAGGTCAGGGTATAAGGAGTTAGGGCTCGATCTGGTTGAACCTTCACAATATCAACCTCGCAAACCTTGACGATCGCCCATGGAGGACGAAAAGAAAGATGAGGGAGCAGGAGATCCTATCAAAATATTGCTTGAGGAGGCCCTTGAAATACAAAGGAATGCGATGATGGATAACTTCACCCAGATCCTTCAACAACTGCCCATTGGTAGCGCATCTGCATCCAGCAGCCACTCTGGAGGTGCCACCCCTTTTAAGTTACAAGTAAACTTTGACATTCCCATATTTGATGTCCGAATATATGAAAATGACATAGATAGATGGTTGAATCTATTAGAAGGATATTTCTAAGTTCATGACTTTTTCGACCAAGAGAAGATTGTTTTTTCACTTCTCAAAGATGCCTCCCATGTCAAGGATTGGTGGGAAACCTACTATGAGGAAAAGGACGAGAAGGAACCCTATCTGTTCTTGGCCGTACCCACTTGGAATTATTTTCGAGACGCCATCAAGGAATAATATTATCCCATGGGGAGCTATGAGGACAAGTACATACAATGGACTACGTTGCGGAAACAAAGGGATCAAGATGTGCATGAGTTGACGAATTTGTTCCATACCCTGTGCACAAAGTTGGATATCAAAGATTTGGAGAAACATTTGGTGCAAAAGTACCAAAATTGTCTACACATATACATTCAGGAGGAAATGGAGTTACTCGACATCTCCTCGCTAAGTACGACATACCGTTATGCTGCCAAGATTGAGCATAAATTCAAACAGAAGAAGCAAGATTTTGGATATGCGAATCAAAAGAAAGCGAAAGGTGCCCCCAAACCATAGAACAAAGGAAAAATCCAAGGCATGGCGTCTCAAGACAACCTTCCAAAGACACAAGAAAAGAACAACACCGCAAAGCCGAAGAAGGACTCGTGAAAGTGGTGTGAGTTCCATAAGAGCTCCACTCACAACACAAGTGAGTGTCGGGCCAAGTAGTCACTTGTGGCCGAGATGAAGGCTTCTAAATCAGATGCATGCTTCAACATTGAATTAGAACCCAAGAAGGGGAATGATAGAGGGAAGCATATTATCGATGTAGATCCCAATGCCACCATTTCCACATCAAATATCCAAAATGAAGAACCAAAATATCTAGAGGAGGAGGAGCGTCTCTTCCACTCCCAGATGTGGGTAAAGGGTTCCCCGCTATAGTTCATTGTCGACAATGGGAACCAAAAGAACCTCATTTCAGCAGAGGTCATGAAGCGGTTGGGATTTCCAACCACAACACACCCATAGTCATACACCATTGGGTGGATTCACCAAGGACGAGATCTCTGCGTCAACCAACAGTGTCGCCTTCCCTACAACATCAATCCCTTCACCGATGGCGTATTATGTGACATTTATCCTCTTGATGCTTGTGATGTATTATTAGGCCAACCATACTTGTGGAAGTGAGATGTTGTGTATGAGTCTCGACCTCGCGTTGTTATTGTTACTTTGGGAAATAGGTTTTACATGATACCATAGGTACCACCGTCTGTTGCTATCTCTTTGGTTACTGTAAAACAATGCAGTAAGCTCATTTCGAAAACCAGAAAATTTGTTTTCCTGATGATCCTCCCTCAAGGAAAAAATAAGACTGTGGCCACAACCTCCAGACAGGGCTCCTTCACATGACAAAAAAAAAGGGACCAGGTCATGGAGGAGTACCGGGACATATTCACCTCACCCACAGGGGTGCCTCTACACTGTCAGGTCAAGCACCCCATCAATCTGACCCCATGTGTGTCACTACCCAATGGACTGATATATTAGTGCTATGTTCTGGAGAACAATGAAATCAAGAGGCAGATTCAGGTATTGCTGCAGAAAGGTCACATCTGGCCAAGTTCATCTCCCCATGGGAGCCCGTTCATGTCAGTGCAGAAGAAGGATGGGACTTGGAGACTCTGTATTGACTATCAGGGACTGAATGAGATCACTGTCCAGAATAGGTACCTAATCCCACAGATTGATGACCTTCTCGACCAACTCAAAGGGGAGAAATATTTTAGTAAGATCGACTTGAAGTCCAGGTATCACCAGGTACCAATTGAATTGTCCGATGTGTGGAATATTTCCTTCAAAGCTAAGGAGGCCATTTTCGAATGGTTGGTCATGCCTTTTGGGTTGACAAATTCTCCGCAACCTTCATGAGGTTGATGGAAAACATCTTGTGGCCATTCACTAACTCATTTGTAGTAGTGTACTTGGATGACATCTTGATCTTCAACCAGACTTGGGAAGAGAACCTCTACCACATCCGACAATTCCTCTAAACATTGCAGAAACAAAAGTTGTGTGCCAATTTGGAGAAGTGCACTTTTGGCATGACCCAGGTTCA
Source organism: Picea sitchensis (assembly GCA_010110895.2). Lineage (NCBI taxonomy): Eukaryota > Viridiplantae > Streptophyta > Pinopsida > Pinales > Pinaceae > Picea > Picea sitchensis. The sequence continues at coordinate 58,360 of SNQJ01S0072156.1, read as the reverse complement.
GTATCTGGGATACATTATTGATGAGAATGGGGTGCATGTGGATCCAACCAAGATCCAATTCATTTGGGATTGTCCAGCCCCAACCACTCTAATAGAGCTTCGTAACTTTCTGGGTCTCGCTAATTTCTACCGCAGGTTTGTGTTGGGATTCTCTCATATCACTTGGCCTTTGAGTTAATTCACCAAGGGAGGAGCGAAAGAAAAACTCTTTTGGTCGGAATACCAACGGAAGGAGTTCGTAGAATTGAAACATCGCCTCTGTTGTTCCCCAATGATCATATTACTAGACTTGGAAAAACCATTTGAGATCGAGATGGATGCCTCTGACTATGCTATTGGGGCAGTTCTTACTCAATAGAGGCATCCAATGACATATCATAGTGAGACATTGTCCAAAAGTATCCCACTTAAGACAAAGAGATGTATTCCATTGTCCAGGCTTGCCGACAATGGAAGCATCACATTTTGGTGAAGGAAACGATCATCCACACATACCACCGACCCGTGCAGTTCATACAGACACAAGGAAAGTTGCAGAAAAATCACCATCAAAAGTGGTTCACATATCTGCAACAATTTAATTTGAACATCAAGTACAAGAAGGGCATCACCAATAATGTTGCATACTGCCTCAGTTGATAACCACCATGCTCAAATCTTGTGGGCACGAGACTTCTGATTGGATGCTTCTCTACAAGAGCGATCCAAAATTCGACCACACATACAAGACACTCTTGGAGGGTAACCAAGTTCCAAATTTTCACCTCTAGGATGCACTACTATGTCACCTGGGACACCTTTGTGTTCCTTCAAGCGAGAATGCTAAGATGATTTGGTAAGTGCACTACAATCGGGTCTCTGGGCATTTCAGGGTCGAGAAAATAGTGGCAGTATTGTAGAAGTATTTCTATGGGCCAAACCTTTAACAGGATGTCGGGAAGTACATCAGATCCTGCACTTCCTGCATCATTTCCAAACCGACCATCAAGAAGAAAGGCCTCTATACTCCACTGCATACCCCTATTCAAACTTGGGAATCCATCTCCATGGATTACATGTCAGACCTTCTTTCTACTAAGAATGGAAACAGATGTGTTTTCATGGTCGTCGACAGATTCTCGAAGATGGCCATTATGGCGACCTGCAAGAAGAATATCACAACATAAGCCACTAGGAAAATCTTCTTTGAACGAGTGTGGGTACACTTTGGGATCCCACAATTTATCATCTCAAATCAAGACAACAGGTTCGTCAGTACATTTTGGTCCAGCATCTGGTCAATGTTGGACACCAAGCTCACCAAGTCCACAACTTTCCATCCCCAAACTGATGGCCAGATAGAGGTCATCAATAGGATGATCGTACACATTTTTCACATGTACAACTCAAAGAATCCATGCACATGGGATGAGATCCTCCCCTATGTATAACATAGATATAACCAGTCCCTCCATAACTCAACCGACCACAACCCCTTTCAGGTGGGCTTGGGATTCTAGCCACTATGTCCCATTGACGTAGCCATGCCATTTGCAGCTACTCAGAATGATTCAGCTCATGTCCAGTCTGAAGTTTCCAAGGTGAACAAATTCATTGAGCACATTCATCACATTCACCAAAAAGTTCATGACATATTGGACAGGGCCAATGCTAAGTAAAAACAACGACATGATCAACATCGAGTGCAACACAACTTCCAGGTGGAAGACAAAGTGTGGCTACATTTGCAGAAGGAGCGACTCACTGGACCCCTTTGCAAGCTTCGCCTGCTCCGATATGGACCATACACCATCACCAAGGATGTAGGGGACAATTCCTTAGATATCAGTATTCCTATTGTTCAATGTGGACCGCCTTCTGCCCTACTTTCCACCTCTCCTGGACACATCCGACATGGCAGAACAACTCACACCAATAGAGTTAAACCTAGACTACATGGAACAAACAAAAAATGATCAGATTATGGACACAGAGATCAAGAACACCCACCAACATAGGATCCATATATATCGAGTTGTTAAATCAAGGCAACTGCTTCACTAGGGCAAGTGGCTCACTAGGGACCAAATTCAGTAGAAGTTTCCTCATCTCATGGAGGAACTCAACGCAATGGGGACCATTGCTTCCTAAGGGGGGAGGAATGATCTAGTTGGATATTGGTGGCCACTCGCCTATTCCACTTGGACCCCCACCATTGTTTCTTTTAGTTTTTCAGTTTCCTTAATTGTATCACAATTTACTATTTTTGGCGGTTTTTCGGGTCCTGAACTTCCGGAGCCGTTTTGAGGCCCTAAACGACGTTTTTTGGGCATCAACCTCCAATGAATACGACTTTATTCCAAAACTGGATACTTCATAGGAGCAGTTTTATTCCTCGGATAGATCTTTCTAACGATGTATCATATCCGTCAAACGGAGATAGTATGCCAAAGTTACGACCCTGAAACATTGATGTACCAATTTACCCCTACGGGGCCCATATTCTGGCGTTTCATCTCCTAGGGTTAGGTTTTTGGATGTTTAGGGTTTTCCATTGTTTCTCAATAATGTATAGGCCATCGAGCCTCATTGTCACAAAAAGTTTGGAGGCATGTAGCTGCCACATCTCTTCTTAGATATAAGCTACCTACACCCTAGATAGTTTATTTCCATTATGTCTGTAAATAAATTTCAGTTCTTTGATATTAATGAAATGGTGTTATTTTCGTTGTGTCCTTGTATTTATGGTTATTTGTGTAATTTGTTGTGTTCCTACATAAATTCAAATCACTTGGATGATATCCCATGTGATATGGGAGAACCCCAATAGGAATCTACAATAGAAGTTGGAAAGGCCTAAGAATCTTTGAAGCCTAGTTAGTGTTGTCGATGTTGGACAATCATGAATGACTTGTATCTTGGCTGGATCGACATGCACAACATGATCATATACAATGTATCTGAGGTATTGGACCATGTTCATGCCAAAGGATCATTTCTCTAAGTTAACATATAACTTGTGTTGTTGCAGAGTGCGAAGGACCTCTTGAATGTGCTCAAGTGTTTTTCCCAACTCTTGTTGAAGACAAAGATGATAGCCAGATATATAACCACAAAGGAATTGGTGAATGTATGTAAGGTGTCATCCATAAACTTCATGAAATTTGTTGGGGAATTTTTCAAGCCAAAGGGCATGACCAACCACTCGAAAATAATTTCTTTAGACTTGAAAACATATTCCATACATCAATTTGTTCTATGGGGACCTGGTGGTAGTCGAACTTTATATCAATTTTACTAAAGTACTTGCCCCCCTTGAGTTGGTCGAGAAGGTTGTTGATTTGGGGAATTGGGTACCAGTTCCTTACTGTGATTTTTTTCAAAGCTATGCAATCAATACAAAGTCAACAAATACCACATTTCTTCTGTACCAGCATGATTGGACTTTCGCAGGGTGATGAGCTTGGTTGAATGTTCCCTTTTTGGAAAAGCTATTGAATTTTTATCTTGATTTCCTCATTTTCTAGGAGAGAGAATCAATACACTATCCCAATAGGTAAAGGTGTTCCAAGGGTTAGCTCAATTGAATACTTTACCTGACAGTGCAAAGGCACCCTGGTGGGTGAGGTGAAGATGTCCCCGTATTCTTCCACAAATTTTTCCACTTTCTTATGTTGCATAGAGGAGCCTTATGTGGAGGCCATGGATGTTTACATGACCTTTTGTTCACTTTGAGAGAAAATCATGAATGGGGAAATTATCTCTGTCTAGGACATGACCTCCCTACACTGCTTACCTGATACCAAAGAAATTGTGGTAGGTGGAGCTACCTTTGGTATCATGTACAATTGTTTTCCCATAGTAACAATGACACTATAAGGTCTAGACTCATATACAACATGGTGTTTCTACATATATGGATGACCTACAAGAACATCACAAACTTCAATTGGGACAACATCATACAATACCTCATCCTTGAAGGGCTTGATGGGAGAGGGTAGATGACACTATTTGTTGATGCAGAGATCTCTTCCTTGAATGAGCCACTCGATGTTGAGATGTTGCAGATGTGGTGTTGTCAGAAACTCTAGCCGGTTGAATACCTCTGTTGATATGAGGTTCTTTTGGCTTCCACTATTGACAATGAAATGTAGCGGAGCACCCTTCACCCACATCTTCGAGTGAAAAAGGCACTCACCTTCCACTGACTCTTCTCGTTTGTTTGGATAGATCTTGGTGGTAGAGACTATGGCACTGGGTTGTACATCAATGATATTTTTCCCCTTGTTTGGCTCTAAATCAGAGTAGGATCCTAGATTTGAATTTGAGACTTTCAGCTCGACCACCAATGACTTATTCGAGTGACATTCATTAGTGTTGTGCCAGGGGATTTTATGGATCTCACACCACTTCCTAGTGTCTTTCTTTGTCTTCCCATTACCCTTCTTTGTTTTCATCTTAGACTGATTTTCTTGAGATTTTCCATCCTTTATTTTTCCTTTGTTCTATTTGTTACAAATGCCTTTGCCCGACTTGTGTTGTGATGCATTCACACATCCAAACTCCCACTTATTCCTCTGCTTAAATTTTTTATCGATTTTGACAATATATCGATAAGTGGCTCCCAACAATGAGATGTACAAAAAATCCATTTTTGTTTGGATGTACATATGTAGATCCCTACGGTATTTTATAACCATATGTCGCTCATAGTATCTGATACCCAACTTGGTGTGCAAGGTATGGAAGGTATTTGTGAACTCTAACACTATTTCGTCCCTCTCCTCATGCAATGTGATCCATCTTGTGTACTGGTCATCATAGTTTCCAACAGGGTAATATTGTTCCTTGACGACATCCATAAAAGAGTTCCAAGTGGGCTCGACTCCAAATATTCCAAACTCCTCTTTGGATATTTTATCACAATAAGTCTCCCACCAATGTTTGGCATGGGGGACAACCTTAAGGAGCACAAATGTGATCTTTTCCTTATTGAAAAAATGGTGGAAATATAAATAACCTTCTAGTAGATTTAACCACTTTTCCAAATCATTTGCATCTATCTGACCTTCAAATAAGGTAATATCAAAATTAACTTGTACCTTGAAGGGAGAAGTGCCTCCAAAGTGGTCACTTAATGAAGATGCATTTGTTGTTGTCGAGATTCGCCAAAGGATTTGAGAAAACTTATCCATCTTCTCGTTCCTATGTTGCACGAGGACTTCCACGAGAAACATCTTAATAGGATCTCTTTCTCCCTCATCTATCTTTTACATTGCCATGGGTGGTCACCAGGGTCGGTGAGGACAATCTTCCAAAGGCTCGATCGGTTCGAGTCCTAATGGATTATAACCTAACCTCGTTGGGGACATGCATAGAGAAATAGATAAAGAGATGACCACTCTGATACCACTGATCAAGATTTATGAGGGAATGAAATGAAAGATAGAAATATGATAGAAACACAAAGATACAATAATACTCAATTTCTATTAAAGAATAAAATATGCAGAGACTGTAAAAGAAAATACAGAGTGAAATGAAATCGCTAGAATGGTGGTAGCTTATCTATGAGAAGAGATAGGATGGCTAAATGCATTTGCAATATGATGATTACAATGAGGCTCCAAAGGCCTTTTTAACATAAAACATAAATGAGAAAACCCTAAACATCTAAAACCCTAACCCCAAAAGATGAAATGCCAAAATGTTTGTGGGCCTTGATGGGTGTAGTTGATACGTCAACTTCTCGAGGGCATAAATTTTTCATACGATCTCTGTTTGGGGCATTTGTTACCCCGTCGAAAAGTTCTATCCAAGTACACATTCCATTCATTCTAGTATTTGTATTTTATGGAAATTGTATTTTGAGCTAGTGGAATAGGTTGGCAGCCACTGATGTCCACCTTGATCAACGAACCGTTGATTATAGTCGATCTGGACCATCCGATCTATCATGCGGGTACATCGTTGTGGGTTGTGGCATGCATGAGGATTTGTGTATGCGTTCACTCGGAGGACCCAGTGGCATGAGGCTACAAGCCTCGCAAGTTGTGGGTTGAAAGAAGTTTTGGTGTGAAGCCATGTTGCCATATTGTGGGATTGAGACTGACTGTAGTTTTGCGGGACATGACTTTTGGAAGGACTTGTCGAAGCGTGAAGTTGGCATCCCGTATGGAAAATCCTGAACGGGACCCACGTCTAGTGTTGTGGGGCATGGGCCACGAGAGAAACAATTTAGTTGTATATAGGACATCCTGTGGGAGATATTCTTGTGAAGAATAATTTTGATAGCCTTGTGGGCTTTGAAAGCCTGCAAGTCTGCACCGAAGGATTTAGTATCAGATCCACATTAGCTGGACATGGGAAGTGGTCCACGTGGCTACCATGTGGATAGGATGACATCATCATGTCGAATGTCTTAAAATATTTAGGAGGCCATAACTTTGTAACCAAAGATCGATTTTGAGCATAATTACACTTGTTGGATAGCTGTTGAGGAGCATAATCGATTCCTGATCATGGAATCATGATTAGATTGATGGTTAAGAAAAGAGAAATTTTGTACATCCCACCAGCCTAAAGGGGATTAGGGGGTTGGGTGTGTTACAATGAAGAAATAGGTTGACTAGCATCGCTCTAAGCATTATTTTTTTGAAGGGGATCATGTGTTTCTTCATCTTTACCCTATAAACATACCTATCTCAAATACAAAGGCCATTAAAATCTTGCACCAAAGTTCTATCACCTTATGAAATTCTCTAGTGCATTGGACTTGTAGCCTACAAATTATCTCTTCTAGCCCAATCCAAACTCCATTCAATGTTGCATGTGTCCTATTTGAAAAAGGTAGTAGTGTCCAACTACGAAGTTCAAACCAGCCTTCTGAAACTTGATGAAGAAGGTTTCATTTAGCTATAGCCCGAAATAGTATTGGCCAAATGGAGCATCAACTATTGCAACGCATGATACGAGAAGTTATATTTTAGTGGAAAGATATGTGGCCCGAAGATGCTAGTTGGGAACCAACAATGATTATATAGTAGTTTCCACATCTATGTCCTAAAGAACAACATTGTTTTCAAAGGAGGAGGGCATGTTAGGGTCCTACCATAACCCCCCTACTTTGGAGTTGGTCAATTAATGTATGAGGTCACCTTGTTTAAATAAGTTCCATTAGATAGTTAATGGTATTTACTTAATGTAAATGGGTCATCTTTATTAAATAAGGCCCACTAGGTAGTTGGTGCTAATTAATGATGGTACCACAAGTAGTTAGACTTTTACTCTTAATAAAGTATTTATAGAGTTATAAGGCTATGCAATATTTTGTGAAGTGGTGTTATGGTATTTTGAGATCCACACCCAAGAGGTTTCCCCCTTGAAGAGGCCATGAACATTTCTCACTCTTTTAGGGATTTAATACAAGAGTTATATTTTGCAAGTTAATATTGGTTAAGTACATTACAAAAACTCTCCATTCTATTAGTGAATGTTGTTTGTATGAAACTCTACAAGTTGATGTGTCAATGATTTTATATATCTAGAACCCTGGGGTGTTGTCTAATTAATCCTTTACAATCAACAATTGTAAGTCTATCAATATTTTGGAACTCATAGTTGTAGCTCTTAAGCCTTTTTTATCACTTTGCCTTTGGGGATGTGGTAGCATTGAGTTGCAATAATCTTTGGATTATCTGGTCATTTGTCCATGTATAAATCTCCTTATTCATAACTTTTTTTCTTAGCACTTTGCCTTTGGGTATATGGCAACATTGAGTTGCAATCATCTTTGGATTATGTGTCCATCTATCCATGTATAATCTCCTTATCCATAACTTGTTTTCTTAGATTATGTGTTCATTGTCCATGTATAAATCTCCTTATCCATAACTTGTTTTCTTAAATTATGTGTTCATGTGTCCATGTATAATCTCCTTATCCATAACTTGTTTTCTTAGTTTGTGGACAATCAACCCCACCTCCATATGTATATAGATAGATAAATAAAAAGACAGAGAGTTGTATATGAGGATAGGATATGCAATGATCAACAAAGTCTAATCAAACATAAAAATGAATTAACTTATTTAAAATGTTTAGAAGTGAACACTAAAACAAATTAAAAATATATAATGCTTAAGTAGGCAAAGTGAACAACAAAGTGGTCTAAACATGATTTGGATTCTTTTGTCATATTTTTCTTACCATTTTTGCTCAAAATTTTGCTAATTCTTTTGAAAAATTGCTGGAATAGCGAATGTTAATTGTTGAGATCCAGAATTGAGGTGCAATAAGGTTTGTGAACAATACTAAATCTATTTATACATTCAAACAATGAAAAATTACAATTGAATAAAAAATTATACAAAAATACAATTTTAACAATAAAAAAATACAATTTAATTAAAAAATATATAACCTAATTCTGATAATGATAAATCCAAATCTATTAGATTTAAACTTCTCTATAAATAACCATACCAATAATTAACATCAACCAAACATTACTTCTAATCACCATCAATTAACTCATATGGCTTTAAAATCCCTTAAATAACCAGCTCCAAAATAAATAAATAAAAGAAATTTAAACAAGGGGAGGAAGCCAATTATTCCTATTTACAAATTTTTACCAGCCATATAATGCACCATACAGCGAAAGTGAAATGATTACACGGAACAAAGGCCTCAGCTCAAAATGCCATGAACTTAAGATCGATTGTGTGTTCAGCAATCAAACGCACACACTGCGTATACCTCTGATGATCTAAATACACAATCAAGATAAGAGTAACCCACAGAACGTGATCAGTAACATTAATTAGTCCATAATTTGGGAAGAAAAAAAAAAAAAGGAAAAAAAGAAAGAAAGTGAATTTTTTAAAAATTCTACAAGTTGCATGCAATAATGAAATCTCCTCAGAGGAGGCCACATGCATATAACATTATATAACGTTTTCAACCTAAAATATAGAGGAAGGAATGACCACGAAGAAAGGCATTTTAGTCCTATTAAAGTATAAATTTTAATGAATATCTCAAAAAAAATTTATGATAATGAGATATATTATATTTTTAATTTGAAGTGGCAAAAATTGTCTTAAATTTTTTTTATTGATTGATAAGGAAAAATGCAACTTTCACATCATTTAAAATAAATTAATTATTTTTAAACTGTTAAAAACAATCATTATTGTTGTTATCAAAGAATACAAGTTGATTAATCAACAATCTTCGTATCATTTAAAATAAATTAATGTTTTTTAAATTGTTAAAAACAATCATTATTGTTTGTTACCTAAGAATTGACTAATCAATATTCTTCCCCATCATTTAAAATAAATTAATGATTTTTAAACTGCTATCTGATATCCTTGAATTTTGAACCTCAACACATTTCCTTAAATTCCAAGGAGATGATCCATTTTAAATTTTACTTCAAGCCCAACAAAATTTCAACAGAAATAATATCATAGGTCCAAAACCAATGTAAATTGTAAACTAAGTATATTATTTATATATAAGAATCATGAAAATAATTTTTTATAAACAACTTAATTTTTAATTTTAATTAAGCTCAACAAAATTTCAACAGAGGTAATATCATATATCCAAAAACCAATGTAAATTGTAAACTAAGTATATTATTTGCATATAAGAATCATGAACATAGTTTTTTATAAACAGCTTAATTTTTAATTTTACTTCAAGCGCAACGAAATTTCAACATAAATAAGATCATATTTCCAAAAACCAATGTAAATTGTAAACTATGTATATTATTTGTTTACATATAAGAAAGATAGAGTAAATAGAAAAGAATTTGATCACCTATAATCTTAAAATTAAAGGAAATATGTCATATTTCATTCTCCTCTTAGAATCAAGCCTCTCCCCCATTGAGAGCATGGCTATGACTAGATACCTAATGTATAAGAACAAGTTAAACAACATGGAAGACAAGAGGTTACCTAAAATTGCTTCAAAATCAAGTCATAACCACCATCGACTCAAGCGGGGATGGCATAAAGACACCCGGTCTTAGCTAAACTATTGGGGAATCATGGAAGAAACCATTTTGCAGAATAAAGATACTATTAAAAAAAATATCAAATCAAAATTTAAGGAAAAAATGTGGTGATAAAGAGTTAGAGGAAAAAAGAAAATTAAGGTATTATAAAGATGTGATCAACCTTAATCTAGAAGATCAAAATTATCTATTTGTTTTACCAAGTGTAAAGAAAAAAATAAGCATTGCTAAGATAAAAACAAATTCTCATGAGCTCCATAGTGAAACTGAGCGTTGGTCAATTCCTAAAAAGCCATGGGATGAAAGAGTGTGTCACCTTTGTTGAAGATGAAAAACACTTTATCTTAGATTGTCCAGCCTATACCCATATTAGATCTCATTTTCAAAATATTGACCACACTACCAACCTTCTTAACCTCTTAACTCAACAAAAGTATGGTGATCTTGAAAAGCTTCTCTTAATGCTTTTCGAGCACAGAAACAAAATTCTAAAAAATCACAAATAATCACTTATCTTCTTAAGGTCCTATAGACCAATTAGGTCTTAGTGGAGGTTAATCATCATCATCATCATCATCATGAACATAGCTTTCTAGAAACAACTTTATTGAAAATTTCTTTGAACCTGGATTAGGTCTCAGCCAAAAGATTCGTGTAAATTTATATTACCTAATTAAAACAGCTATCCAAAATCATTTCCTTAAATCCCAAAAAAAAAAACAATTTTAAATTTTAAATTTTACTTAAAGCCCAACAAAATTAACATAAATAATATCATATGTCCAAAAACCAATGTAAATTGTAAACTAAGTATATTATTTATTTACATATAAAAATCATGAACATAGCTTTTTATAAACAACTTTATTGGAAATTTCTTTGAAGCTGGATCAGGTCCCAGCGTGAACTGTTACAGCAGTCACTGAACCAATAGCATCAATTCAGACCGTGAGTACTCAACGCTTCTTATTTAATTGGATCTCAATATTCCCAATGGAGATCAATCTAATATAATAATTACAAAGCAAAATCCAGCTGTTGGATTCTGAATTGAAGCGTTTGTTATACGCCTCTTGCCTGTGAAGAGCCCCCACTGTTTTCTCACTTTTTGCAGATCCGATCAGACATCTGCAACACTATACACATATAGATCTCCGTGCTTTAAAATTGTCTGGAAATCATTTCTCTAGTTCTCGTATTTAGCAGAGGTCGATCCATTAACGCTGTTGAACTCAATATTGCCTGCAGAATCAGCTCCGTGTTGGGGATTTAAAAAAATCTCTGAATTCATCGCCGATGGCACTGCTGCCATTGGCATAACAGAGGAGGTCATGGGCAGATCCTCTGATCTCTTTGCTGTAATTGCTGTGTAATACAGGATGTCCAATATGACTGTTAGAAATGACAAGGCAGCTGCGCCACCGAAAACTCCAGCTTTCACAATATAGCATTCGTTATCCAACCATGGTTTGTTGAATGGTTGGCTTCCGCTCATGCTCGACCCCGCCACAAATAGATAAATTGCAATTGCAAAAGTCATCCTGCCCAAAAAAAACCCACAAGCATGAGAATGAAACTTTCGCAGTTGGACATATTATTCTCTGGACTTTCTCCACAGAACATATCGTCATGGAATATCTGAATTTCTGGTTTTGACTGCATAAGAGTTTTGTGGGAAAATTTGTTGAAACCCTTATGATATAACAAATAACCTAAACTTAAAAAAAGAGCAGGAGAAGAAAATAATATTTTAAATATTCATAGTTACTGTTAAGCCAGACACCAAATTGGTGTATGAGACCTTCTCCGCCCAGTCACCAAATTGGTGTATGAGACCTCTTCCGCACAGCCATTTTACTGGTAATGTCTAGAGAGATATACATACCCTACCTCTTGGATTTAAACTTGTAACTTCTTAAGAAGAAACACATATTCTTAACGATTAAGCCTACTCAAGCTGTACCATTATTAGAACACTGTACCATGAGAAGATGAGAATCATGGCAGCCAGTCTGTTGCAGGTGGGAATATTGCGCAGATCCCTAGCACAACATAAGCAGCCTCCAATTACGTTTGCTGTTAGTTGGGCAAGAAGAAGTGACAGAGCCGCAGTTGTTCCCAGAGCAGATGCAGGGCTTGATGGAAGGCTGCATCCTCCCTCCTCGTAGCGCACATCCTTGGCCTGTGCATTAGAATTGTTTGGCATCACAGATCAAATTAATGTTAATGACAATAAAAACCCAAGCTTTCAGTTATGATAATACCTAATACCCACTACAAACCTTATTGCGTGTAAATTCTGCAGCGATGCCCGCTGTCACAGCAAGCAATCCCAGGAATCCTATTAAGTACTGGAAGTTCCATAGCCTTGATTTTTGCATATTGTTTCACCTCTCTTACAGATCTGACAGGGTTCTTCCCCAACTGAATTAGACAAATTACAAAAGAAAATCTGGGGATCTCTGGTCTCACTCTACCTAAATCCAGTAGACCAGTTGTTTTATGCCTTGAAGATCGGCACACTAATTTCCAATGGCCTTATTCAAACGGGCCCGTGAGGCCATAGCTTTTACATAGCTGTGCCTCCTCTACTCATTTGTTTACAGTCTGTTTCCATTCTCTGATTGACAGGCTAAATATTACAGCTATAACTAGAATTTTTGGGCCTCCAGTCAACCTCAGCATGTGGCCTTCGTTTTCCATATAAATTAAAGTAGTGTATTCCATGTCGTGAAATGCTATAAATAGATAAATACCATTAAAGACCTACTGACCTTGCTGTCCTAATATTCTAAAAAGTGAAAGAGACCTTGCAATTTGTTTTGTGGAAATAGCTGGAGGATTTGAGTGGATGTGACAGAGACCTTGCAATTTTGTGGAAATAACTGGAGGATTTGAGTGGATGCTAATGAATTCCATAGTCACCTTATCATATATTTAAGATTTACATGTGGTTAATTGTTAATTGCTATGATTATTTTTTCATTTTTTTTTCCTTATTTATATTTTATTT
>SNQJ01S0072156.1:33406-45322 GCA_010110895.2 Picea sitchensis | reverse complement strand
TGTTTTACCAAGTGTAAAGAAAAAAATAAGCATTGCTAAGATAAAAACAAATTCTCATGAGCTCCATAGTGAAACTGAGCGTTGGTCAATTCCTAAAAAGCCATGGGATGAAAGAGTGTGTCACCTTTGTTGAAGATGAAAAACACTTTATCTTAGATTGTCCAGCCTATACCCATATTAGATCTCATTTTCAAAATATTGACCACACTACCAACCTTCTTAACCTCTTAACTCAACAAAAGTATGGTGATCTTGAAAAGCTTCTCTTAATGCTTTTCGAGCACAGAAACAAAATTCTAAAAAATCACAAATAATCACTTATCTTCTTAAGGTCCTATAGACCAATTAGGTCTTAGTGGAGGTTAATCATCATCATCATCATCATCATGAACATAGCTTTCTAGAAACAACTTTATTGAAAATTTCTTTGAACCTGGATTAGGTCTCAGCCAAAAGATTCGTGTAAATTTATATTACCTAATTAAAACAGCTATCCAAAATCATTTCCTTAAATCCCAAAAAAAAAAACAATTTTAAATTTTAAATTTTACTTAAAGCCCAACAAAATTAACATAAATAATATCATATGTCCAAAAACCAATGTAAATTGTAAACTAAGTATATTATTTATTTACATATAAAAATCATGAACATAGCTTTTTATAAACAACTTTATTGGAAATTTCTTTGAAGCTGGATCAGGTCCCAGCGTGAACTGTTACAGCAGTCACTGAACCAATAGCATCAATTCAGACCGTGAGTACTCAACGCTTCTTATTTAATTGGATCTCAATATTCCCAATGGAGATCAATCTAATATAATAATTACAAAGCAAAATCCAGCTGTTGGATTCTGAATTGAAGCGTTTGTTATACGCCTCTTGCCTGTGAAGAGCCCCCACTGTTTTCTCACTTTTTGCAGATCCGATCAGACATCTGCAACACTATACACATATAGATCTCCGTGCTTTAAAATTGTCTGGAAATCATTTCTCTAGTTCTCGTATTTAGCAGAGGTCGATCCATTAACGCTGTTGAACTCAATATTGCCTGCAGAATCAGCTCCGTGTTGGGGATTTAAAAAAATCTCTGAATTCATCGCCGATGGCACTGCTGCCATTGGCATAACAGAGGAGGTCATGGGCAGATCCTCTGATCTCTTTGCTGTAATTGCTGTGTAATACAGGATGTCCAATATGACTGTTAGAAATGACAAGGCAGCTGCGCCACCGAAAACTCCAGCTTTCACAATATAGCATTCGTTATCCAACCATGGTTTGTTGAATGGTTGGCTTCCGCTCATGCTCGACCCCGCCACAAATAGATAAATTGCAATTGCAAAAGTCATCCTGCCCAAAAAAAACCCACAAGCATGAGAATGAAACTTTCGCAGTTGGACATATTATTCTCTGGACTTTCTCCACAGAACATATCGTCATGGAATATCTGAATTTCTGGTTTTGACTGCATAAGAGTTTTGTGGGAAAATTTGTTGAAACCCTTATGATATAACAAATAACCTAAACTTAAAAAAAGAGCAGGAGAAGAAAATAATATTTTAAATATTCATAGTTACTGTTAAGCCAGACACCAAATTGGTGTATGAGACCTTCTCCGCCCAGTCACCAAATTGGTGTATGAGACCTCTTCCGCACAGCCATTTTACTGGTAATGTCTAGAGAGATATACATACCCTACCTCTTGGATTTAAACTTGTAACTTCTTAAGAAGAAACACATATTCTTAACGATTAAGCCTACTCAAGCTGTACCATTATTAGAACACTGTACCATGAGAAGATGAGAATCATGGCAGCCAGTCTGTTGCAGGTGGGAATATTGCGCAGATCCCTAGCACAACATAAGCAGCCTCCAATTACGTTTGCTGTTAGTTGGGCAAGAAGAAGTGACAGAGCCGCAGTTGTTCCCAGAGCAGATGCAGGGCTTGATGGAAGGCTGCATCCTCCCTCCTCGTAGCGCACATCCTTGGCCTGTGCATTAGAATTGTTTGGCATCACAGATCAAATTAATGTTAATGACAATAAAAACCCAAGCTTTCAGTTATGATAATACCTAATACCCACTACAAACCTTATTGCGTGTAAATTCTGCAGCGATGCCCGCTGTCACAGCAAGCAATCCCAGGAATCCTATTAAGTACTGGAAGTTCCATAGCCTTGATTTTTGCATATTGTTTCACCTCTCTTACAGATCTGACAGGGTTCTTCCCCAACTGAATTAGACAAATTACAAAAGAAAATCTGGGGATCTCTGGTCTCACTCTACCTAAATCCAGTAGACCAGTTGTTTTATGCCTTGAAGATCGGCACACTAATTTCCAATGGCCTTATTCAAACGGGCCCGTGAGGCCATAGCTTTTACATAGCTGTGCCTCCTCTACTCATTTGTTTACAGTCTGTTTCCATTCTCTGATTGACAGGCTAAATATTACAGCTATAACTAGAATTTTTGGGCCTCCAGTCAACCTCAGCATGTGGCCTTCGTTTTCCATATAAATTAAAGTAGTGTATTCCATGTCGTGAAATGCTATAAATAGATAAATACCATTAAAGACCTACTGACCTTGCTGTCCTAATATTCTAAAAAGTGAAAGAGACCTTGCAATTTGTTTTGTGGAAATAGCTGGAGGATTTGAGTGGATGTGACAGAGACCTTGCAATTTTGTGGAAATAACTGGAGGATTTGAGTGGATGCTAATGAATTCCATAGTCACCTTATCATATATTTAAGATTTACATGTGGTTAATTGTTAATTGCTATGATTATTTTTTCATTTTTTTTTCCTTATTTATATTTTATTTATTTATGTTTATTTTTTTTTTATATTTTTTTTATTTATATTTCAATTATTTTTAGGTATTAGGTTTTATGTGAGGTAAATTAGTTAATATTAATTTTGGTAATGATCATAAATATTTTATTTATTTATATTTCATTTATTTTTAGGTATTACGTTTTATGTTTTATGTGAGGTAAATTAGTTAATATTAGTTTTGGTAATGACCATAAATAATGTTGTTTTTCTTTTAGATAGTATTTAATCTTGAAATACCTTTTGATTATAGAATAAAACCTAAAATTATATAAAAAAACAAGTTAATGATTCGAGATCATCAATCACTTATTTCAAATGGTGTTGTTTTCTTTGAATCATTGTAATGAATCACCATATTGGTGGATGGCACGGAGTGATGTCATCCTTACTCTCAAATTCATTGTCATCATCATTGTCTTATTGCCAACTCATATTTGCAGAGAGTAGTGAGTGACACTCATCCTCACTCCCTATTAATAACTGGACTATCCCTATTGACAACTGGACTATGATGAGGGGAAAACTTTCAATTACTTCTCTAACAATGGTAGTTAAGAGATGCGTGGTTTTATTTGAATCACAATATTGAATCAACCCATATTAGTGGATAGCAGCGAGTATTCCATTCTCAATGTTGAGCATATTAGTGGATAGTAGTGGGTGACGATCATCCTCACTCCTTATTGACAACTGGATTATGATGAGAGGAAGACTTTCCATTACTTCTCTAACAATGGTAGTTAAGATAAGTGTGGTTTTCTTTGAATCACAATAATGAATCAACCCATATTAGTGGATAGCAACAACTATGTCATTCTCAATGTTGAGCATATTGGTGGATAGTAGTGGGTGACTATCATCCTCACTCCTTATTCACAACTCGATTATGATGAAAGGAAGATTTTCCATTACTTTCTAACAATGGTAGTTAAGAAAGAAATGATGAAGTTAACTTGCAAATTTTGTCTCTCTAAAATGGAAAAGAAAATATAGATGAAATTCCTTATATAATAAAAATAACAACAAAATATAAAATCAGATATATTCGTATCACAAAAAGGAGAGGCAAATTCCTCTTATTGATTATTTCTTCTCTAATGAAAAAAATGAAAAAATAAAAGGTTACTCAAATTCTTCATATCACAAAATAGATTTAATTATGAAATAGTTATACCTAAAGAGAAAATCATTTCCCATTAATTAATTCTTTTAAATTACTCATTTCATAAAATAAAGGAAGGACTTCCCTTGGATTATT
Source organism: Picea sitchensis (assembly GCA_010110895.2). Taxonomy (NCBI): domain Eukaryota; kingdom Viridiplantae; phylum Streptophyta; class Pinopsida; order Pinales; family Pinaceae; genus Picea; species Picea sitchensis. Next base: position 41,229 of record SNQJ01S0072156.1, on the reverse strand, counting down.
CCCTTAGAATGGTTAAGATGAGACATGAATCAATTCCTCATGTTATAAAAGAGATCAAACTCCAGTAATAGTCAGTCCAATAATCAACAATATGGATTCAGCATAAGGAGAAAATTAAGCCAAATGCACAAATAGAAAAGAAAATTATAATTGTGCTTAGTTATTGAAGCACAATGAAAGGGGTTATGCATATTTTCTTTATGATAATATAATTATTAAAGACCTCCTTTAAGAAAATCATAATTACTTTTATACTTTTATTTCCACTTCAAATCCACACACATATATAACATTTGTTTTAGATAAAACAATGTCTTATATATTATAAATCGATTAAAATTTTGATAATAAATAGTTGTTATTCAATTTAAATAATTTTTTAATAAATATATTTTTATAAATTTATTTGTAATATATTTGTAATTTATTAATTAAAATTTGAAAAAATAAATAATTTGTATTATATATTATAAATCGATTAAAATTTTGATAATAAATAGTTGTTATTCAATTTAAATAATTTTTTAATAAATTTATTTTTATAAATTTATTTGTAATTTATTAATTAAAATTTGAAAAAATAAATAATTTGTATTAACTATTATTTGTTATGATAATTTTTTACCAACTTCAAATAAAAAAAAATTGTGCTTGAAAAAAATTTGAAATTTTATTAATAAAAAAAATAAATTACAATCTAATAATATCTTTAATCATTTCAAAGCTTCCTTTGAGTTTCTCTAATAGAGATATCATCTTCTTTACATATAATCAACCAAAATACTCTAAAAAATGCTACATTAGTAAACTCCTAATTAGGACTAAAAAATGAGGCCTCAGTATCAATTTTACACAGAATCATCAAAATAAAAGTAGTCTTTATTACAAGTAAAAAAATATTACAATGACTTTGATTAAGGAACCTTCTTCTTGAGTCAAAACAAATACTAAGACTAAAAACCTTAGGAAATATGTAAAATTGACTCAGAGGATATGCCATCCTTTCCCTCCCTCCTCCCTCTTGAATGGAACCATAAAACCCCTTCTTTTGAAAGAGTATCATCTTGATTGTTCCTTTCCTTATATATATGTGTGTTTGGATGTATGGGATGACCCGGGTTCTACCTTAGTTCTCCAACAAAACCCTAGAAACCATTAGTCCCTCTAGTAAATCAGAAGGAAACCCTGCGCACAGAGTGCACATCGTAGTCTCGCCCGAGATGGTTTATGGGTGACTGCAGGACCTAGATGTCTGTAGTATTGGAAGGGATGTTGTTGATGGGGATGTTAGGAATACTTACTTATTCTTCTACTTCAACATTCATTCTACAATACCATCATTCAAATCTACCATTCATTTAACCTTTAACATTCATTCTACGTAAAATAACATGTCCAATCTAGTGTGCACTATAAATTAACTCTAGTAGATGCATGTATTCATTCATTCATTCAACATAATAATCATTGAAATACATAGAAGGAACCATTTCACAAAATGACACAGTATTTTACCATGGTTCACCCCCCCGGGCTACATCCATAAAGATATTCTACTTCTTATTATTCTTCATCAAAATATGGCATTGAGAACATTACATCATAGGTTTAGTAATGGTGAGAATGAACAGTGTCACACCAATCTCCATAGCTTGCGACCTGACCCTCAGTTACACTCTATAAGTCTCCAAAACTGATACAATCTGAGCTCCACAAGTCTCAATCAAAACAAGTGATGCGAATCAAAACTCAAAAGGTTCTCGCCAATGCTTCTAAACATGCCAAAAAACAAGATCCACTATATCTCCATCATACATCATATTTGTACTACAAAAAGTGGGTAAAAACCCATTACATTGATTACCAAAACCCTAACCCTAATTGGACTAGGCTTATCCACTTAATAACTTCCTTCACATGGTTGGTATTTGATCCAACCATTTATCATCGCATTGTCCTTCTTCTGCCTTTGACTCTTCTTTACTATGCACTGCTTTTCTTTGATTCTCGGCTCATTGTTTTCCTTGTCTTCTGGCGTACGTTCCATTGTGGTCCCTTTCTAAACTATATTCCAAAACTGCTACCCATTTCCCCAAAATAGCCATCTCCAAAAGGCCCCCAACACTAACATGTGGCTCATCCTGAGCCACTCAGGTAGTGTTTGCATATCTGACAGAATTCTCCAACTTCTGGATTCTACTTGAAATCACTTCAGCACAAGTCTTCAGTTGCATGCTCTTCTAAGCAACAGACTCCATAGTCTACGCAGTGAGATGTTCCTTCAACATCTCTTTAGCCTCCAACCTAAGATTTTCCATCTGTCCCTTTGTTGTATCCATTTTTGTCAAAATCATATTTGGATCTTCCTGTAATGGATCTAGCTAAGCCTGTCTCATTTGCTTCTCTGTTTGCACATTCTTTAATTATGCCTATAAGTTCTTTAAATCCTTCATGCTTCTCATCCTATCCTAAATGTTCATGGCCTTTTTCTTATGCTTCAAATCATGTGTTGTAGTATTAACACCTTCCTCCTTTTGTTCCAATGCCTTCAACTTTTCATCCTCTTGCAAACTTGTCTAAAGTTGTGAACTTTTTTCATATAGTTCTGCAATGTCCTTAATACTTTACGCCATATTCTCCATGTTCCCTGCAACCTCCTACTCTCTTTGTGAGCGCACTTATGGTGGCACGCTTGGGTTCAATAGTTTCATTAAGTTCGTTATGTGACTTTTATAATCTTCCATCACTTGTGCGATCTTCCTAATTTTCTCCTCTATCTGTGAATGTGTTTGTTCTTGTGCATTGTCTGGAATGGACTTGCAAACTTCTTCTATGCGTTGCTCAATCTGTCTAATGCGTTGTTTTTCCTCATCCTTATTAACCTTCACTTCATTGAGGTTTATCTCTAGTGTATCCTTTATATCATTTTCTCTTTGTAACTCTGTTGCATCTGCGTGTGCTCTACATTGTATTTCCCGTGTGACGCTAACTTGTAGATTTTACAACTCTTTCGTAGGGATATTGGCCAAAGCCAATTCCAAGTGAGAAATATACTTCACTTGTTTTTGTACTGTCTCCTCATTCAACTACAAAAAATCCTGAGTAATAGAAAATTTCTCGCTTCCTGGCGCTATAATTTGTAGTTTTTCCTATGTTTGGACTGTATCTTCTTGAGCAGTTTGTTGTGGTTGTGCCTTTTCCTTTTGTTGCAATGCAATCAGTTGCAGTTGTAGCAAAGTTTCCTTAGCTTTTGACAGTTTCTTTATGATCTCCTCTATTTTCTTATCCACATCGTCCTACGACTCTGCTGCATGGTATTGTACTTTTTATGCCACCATCTCTGCATCATCTTCTGTAATTGTGAATTCTGAAACATATTTGTGTGCCTTCATATTTTTCCTCTGTCCTGTTGTTTGCATCATGGTCCTCTTCTTTGGAATAGTCTCTTTCTACGCTGAAATTGTGGGTACCTCTAAGTTTAGGATGTCTCCACCTCCTTATTCCTCCTGCACAGGAACATTTATTTCCTTATGTGTACTTCCATTCGTATTATTTTTTTGTGCTCCTTCATTGGTCACGTCGATGCGATCCTTCTTCTGCGTAGATGGATTTTGAATGGTCTTCTTTTGTCTTGGTTTCTTTACTATCGTTCTCCCTCCAATGTCCTTTACACGCTCTGCAACTTTCTTGGTGTTTGTTGTCAGACTATTGGTTTTCTACGACATACCAGCTTTTATTGGTTGTTTTCCTTTTTGGCCCTTATTTTATGTCGTTGGTACTTTCCACTCATCTAGATAGTATTTCATGGCCCATTAGAATTCCTCCCTAGTGACATAGTACCTCATCTACAACCAGTTCATCTTTGGGTCCCTTTTGGCCTGAACCCGTACATTGTGCCTTGATACTTGAAAATTAGCTATATCTTTGTGTTCCTCCACCACTTCTGGTGGTATCCTCCATGTTTTAACTACCTTCTCCTATATTTCCTCTAAATACATCGCAAATATGCTAGAGTTTTCCTTCCTTTATTTTGTGGTTGAAATGTGCCACAATTTTGCATATTGTGTTGCATGGCACTTTCGTATCCTTTGAAAAAACATGCTAAATTTGGGGTGTCTCCATCCTACCAACGCTATAAGTATGATCAACCATGAATAATGGAATTATCTACCTAAGTCTTGTGCATCTTTTCAATAATCCAGAAATAAGTTTAATAAGTATGGAATCTAGCTAAGTAAAGTCCCCTTTGTGCACTGCATGACTGTTGTTATCACCCCTACTGGTGCTTCTTCCTTGCGACACTTCCTTAGTGATTTTCATACCATTAACTTTGTTTCCAGTCTTGTCGTAGGTTCACTGGTTCTATTGATTACAATTTCTCGGGACCCTCTCATTATTCCATATGTTTTCTTCATCTCTTCTACCAGGGTCTTCTCCTTAGTTTTATCATGCAGATATTGTTCAGGTTTCTCTCCATCAGTTGGAAACCCTGTGATATTCCCAATTAGGTCTACATAAATCGATACGGGCCTGTCTATCCACATAATACCTCCATGTACTAATGCCAAAAATTGTTTGACGCAATTATTCACATCCTTGTTGTGTGAAAAATGAGGGATCTCCAGTAAGTTGATGATCCATGTGTTGTATAAACATGTTATCCATTGTTTTGGTTCAAGTATTGTAAATTCAGATGCATTGATCCCTTTGATATCCATGTATACCCACGGCTCAAATTCAGGGAATTTATCTCTATCTGCTACATCATGATATGCATACCTCAATGTTTCTACACAGCCTATAATGTAATGAAGAATTGTCACTCCTTCTGGTATGTGCGGTAGTGCTATTGTGACATTTTCTTGTTTGTGTGACAACCTCTGAACTGAATGTTTCCCTATGCTCTTCTATGTCATGGTGGATGGAATTGCTTCCTTGTGTGCATCCTCTTTTGTTTCTACATTTGATTCTTGTTCACTTAAAATATCTTTCACTTGCACTTACTCTTATGTTTGTAGCTCTATCTCTATGACATGTGGATGTACTGGTTCATCCTCTGCCCTAGGCTCGTCTGATTATGTTCTTTCATCATCTTCCCCATTTGTATGTTGTGGCACTCCCAAACCTAGTTGTTGTGTAGGGTTTTGTTCTTTGGTAGGGTTTTTTCCTTCGACTCTTGGATCCACATCCATCTTCTTTGCTACTGGCTCCTGTTCTTCAACAAGTGTTGGGCTCACTGGTTCAGGTGATGGAATCGCATCCACATCGACAATTAATTCCAGCTACATAGGGTTTTCTACCTCTATATCTTCTTTCTTTGTGGACTTCACAAAACTTCATGTGTTTCTTGTGGCTCTGCTAGGAGCTCTGACCTTTGGTGGTGCCATTCTGCCATATTTCGAAGAAATTGCTCTGAATCCTCACTTAACCTCCTCGAAATTACTTACGCGTGCTCATATTTCTCTCCTTATCTCTCATCTTCTCTAAGTCACAATGAGGCTTAGCTTGCAAGTTTATTTCTTTTATACGGCCTGCCATAAATGCCCTATCATATCCCACTTTTTTGTTTACCACCTTTTTTTTCAACCATTTTCCATCCTAGCGCGATGTGTTCACTTTTCATATCATGCAGTATCTTCAGGTTTTTTCATACCTATTTCCATCTTCTGCTTGTTGTATCCCTTAACTTTCTTTCTACCACTTGTCCATCTACCTACTTCTTTTTGGATTTTTCTCATTTTTCTACTTTTTTCTTCTCTTTTTCTTCTTTTAACTCCTACTATATACTATATGTACAAGTATAACTTCTACGTTGTGATTATTGAGTGTTGGTAGGTCAAATTCCCCTATATAGTTTCAGTCAACTACCATTCACCAATCCTTGAAGTTCCTTTCCTATTAAATCCCGCAGCTGCACAACACCTCCATCGGTGACAGACCTTATCTCATATGGCCGTAGCCCATGCATTCTGAAATTCCTTGGGTGCTGCAAATATTTACTGTCATAAAGGAGATCCATATCTCCTTCCTTAAATTTATTCTTCTTAATATGTCTGTCATGCCAATATTTTTCATTTTATTTCTATACTTCCTGATGGAAACCAACTATGATAATGTCTTCTTCCAATTCCATGAATTGAGCGATTCTTTCCTGCACTGTGCCTCTTTTTGTCAAAATTGTGATAGCTCCAATGCACAGACTATCTATCAAATACTCCAAGGGAAACACTACTTCCTTTCCATACACCAATCTGAAAGGTGTATTCCCTATTAGATTCTTGCATGTAGTTCTATAAGCCCACAGTACTGTTGGTACCTTCAAATCCCAGTCATCTATGCTCACATTGCAAATCTTTGTTAAGGAATTCTCCAATATCTTGTTAAACGCTTCCACTGTTCCATTATCTTGGGAATGCTAAGGAGTTCTCTTCTGATGATATATCTCAATTTATTCAGTCATTTCCTAGATTGTATTGTTAATGAAATGAGTCCCCTGATCACTCATTAGAACTCTAGGGCATTCAAATCTTGTGAATACATGTTTAAATAAGAAGTGTGTTGTAGTTTCTATGTTGCAATCCTTCACTGGTACTGCTTCATCCCATCTGGTTAAATACTCTATCGATGTAATAATATACCTGGCTCTTGATATCCTAGATGGTGGATTAATAGGACCTACAAAGTCTACTGCCCACTTATCAAACACTTTCAAATTTAATTGAGTTATTAATGACATCTCATCCCTCTTGGATGGCTTTCCAATCCTTTGATAGACATCACAATTCTGACAGTACTCCTTTGCATCCTTGTGAGCTATTGGACACCATAATCTGACGCGCAATATCTTCTGCACAATAGATTTCCCTGCATAATGTCTTCTAGCTATTCCTTCATGTGATTCAGCCAAAATGATATGCCTTTCATGCTCCATAACACATATCCTCAAAATGTTGTCTACACCAAGTTTGTACAAGTGACTTGTAATCAGTTGGTAGTCTTCAGCTCTAACTATTAAATTTTTTTTCGGCGTAGTATTCAATTCCTTTGGGGAAAATCTTGTACTCAAAAATTCAATATTGTCAGCAAAATATTCATCAACAATGTGTGCTGAAAAAAGTTGTGCATCAGGTAAATTATCCTCCAAACTTATTGGTTCCTCTCCATTGGTTATTCTTGAAATATGATCTAGCCCTATATTCAATCTTCCAGGCTTCACCACAAGTTCAAAATCGAACTCCTGAAATAACAACCATCTGCATATTCTCCCCCTGAACACTGGCTTATTGACTAAATATATAAGAGAAGAGTGATCTGTAAACATATTAAAGTGTTGTCCTAACAAGTAATTGTTATCACTGAAGTTTCGTCCGCAAATGGTTACAAGAATTTAGCATCGCCAAATAGTTATGAGGTCACCCATGGACCAAAATTACCACAAAAGCATTTCCAAAGGGTCAAAAACTATACAACCAGTGACAAAATTAAAGTGTGCTATGACTACATAGGGCGCGCACGCACATGCGCGAAACAGAAACGCAGGAAAAGTGCACATGCGCTCGATGCATGACTGTGTTCACAAAAATCCACGCAAATGTGAGAATGACGCATTTATGAAAGTGGTCGGCCTCCCACCCACTTCTGGTTCAACTTCCAAGTTGATTTGACACTCAAATATGGACTGGATCCGACTGGGTGGCTGGTCAAAGACCTAAAAATTCCCTAATTAGCCTCTTTACACACTACAAGCTAGTTGCACAATACCTCAAAGAGGTGCTATAAAAAGGCCATGGGTGCACTTCATTTTTTAAGGAATTCAATAGAAA
>SNQJ01S0072156.1:16107-27062 GCA_010110895.2 Picea sitchensis | reverse complement strand
TTCGGGATTGTCCACCGCTCAGAAAATCATTCGAGCAGGTTATTTTTGGCCTACATTGTTTCACGATTGCATTCATGCCGTGAAGCGATGCTAGAAATGTCAACTTTACACCAACAAAGCACGAGCACCACCTACTCTTCTTCACCCATTCATTACTGTCGGCCCCTTTTGTAAATGGGGCATTGACTTCATGACTTGTAATCCCCCTTCCAACAATAGACACAAATACATTGTTGTTTCAGTCGATTACTTCACAAAATGGGTAGAATCTATGCCCACCTTCAACAATACTGCTGACACCATAGCACATTTTTTCTTTAACCACGTCATATCTCTCTTTGGATTACCCCTCCAACTAGTTTTCGATCACGGGAAACACTTCGAGAATGCGATTTTCACCGAACTCTCATCTTGGTTAGGATTCTCCCATGAGTTTGCCTCACCATATTACCCTCAGTCTAATGGATAGGTCGAAGTAGCTAACAAGGTCCTCAAGACCATGTTATAGTGCACGATTAATAAACATAAGACCAATTGGCATCATATGTTATTTTCTGCGCTATGGGCTTACCGTACGGCTGTGAAAACAACCACTGGTTTCACACCATTTCATCTAGTCCATGGGGTTGAGGCCACTCTTCCCATCAAGTGCGAAATTCCCACCTTACGCATCGCAATTGAGCTATTACCTGACACTTCTCCAATGGAGAAGCGCTTGCTGAACTTAGAGTCCCTAAATGAAGATCGTCGATCTTCATTACAGAACAATGAGGCAGACAAAAAATGGTCAAAGGCTACCTTTGATCACCATGTCAACCTTCGCTCATTCCACGAAGGTGACCTCGTCCTTGCTTACTATATCGCTCACGATACCCTTGGTCATGGAAAATTCGAGTCACTATGGCATGCCCCCTACATTATCCAACATTGCCTCACCAAAGGCACCTACATCATGGCCTCTCTTGAAGGCCTCTCTCTCAAAGAACCCATCAATAGGTTATACTTAAAGAAATTTTATGCCTAAGCGTAGAAATTCTACTTTAGGTTATTTATTTTATAGTGTTTTTAATCTTTTTTCCATCCCTCACATATAAACTATCATTTTTTCTATTGACAGATACTTCCTCCACCGGCCTACCACATCGGTTACGTCGATGGCGCCAGCCGTTGGACACAAAATATCGCTTCGGCAGCTTGGGCCCTCTATACCCCCTCACATGAAATTCTCCATTCGAGTGGCATATGTTTGGGTTCAGCCACCAACAACCAAGCTGAATACACTGTCGTCATTGGCCTCCTCGCCGATGCCCAGCATCATCGTATTCGTCACCTTAGCATCTTTCTCGACTCTCAACTAGTCGTTCTCCAACTCAACAATGTGTACCACATCCACGATCCTTGCCTCTTTCACAAATACTTGTAGGTTAGAATTTTATATCGACATTTTGATTTCATTACATTTACACATATTCCAAGACAATTGAATCAAATTACATATAACTTAGCTAACATGGTGTTAGATTGGCATGTATCACATCAAGATACCTCTACACATACATAAAAATATCAAAAACCTATCACAACATATATAGATTAGACATCATCAAACACATTAACAAAGAACATGTAAACATCACATAGATCTCCAAATGTATACTCATATATATATAAATCGATCTACAGTGACATCAAAATGTTTACATACAAATATACAAACGTCCGCAGGCCAGTGAAGCACCTCAGTACAAAATGGGCTCACCAGCCTATATACAAAATACAAAAATAGATAGAGTGACACTCATGGTGCCTTTAGAGAACCACCTCCTACCCCTCCCTCAGGGGGTGGTCCTCCACCCACTACTAGTCCCTCTAGACCGGGAGGTAACCGTCCAGTCATAGCAGCACCTACTACTATTTCTCTCCGCACCACGGCCCGCCATGGCGGTGGAACTTCCACACACTGCTCCAGGATGCCCTCATCCTGGATGCATGACCACATGCCCTCAGGCACGCCCTGTAGCACCACCTCTAGGCAGTGAAAAATATCCTCAAAATATGCTCTGGCATCCACCGGAGGAGCATGCGATGGACCAACACCTGGGTCATCAAATTGGCATCTCCTCCCCGCTCTCTCATCCTTAGGAGGTCTCACCTCAGCATCCTCACGCCGACGTTTCTCTCCTGCTCGCAGTCCTCCCCGCGGCGGTCTCCCCGGCTCCTGTCGAGCCGGCGCTCTCAGCAGCTCAACCTCGTGCCCGCGAGGTCCCACATCTATACATACAAACAAACAAAAGATAGTATCAACATCCATACCAAATACATATGTCATGCTATCTCAAAAAATCAATACATATCAAACTCATAAACATACCTTGGTGATCAAATACCTCCCCTGGAGGTAGCACCATATCCGGATCACCCCAGAAGTCAACACCAGCGTATGGGTACTGTAGCATCACCCGTAGCATCTAACGCCACACCTGCACCGCCTTCGCTGTAAAAAAGTGGCCTCCCTCGCCACCACCATGGAAAACCAAAATAATCACCCACCACTTTAGTCATGGCTCTCACGCCCTAGGCACGCCCAATAAAATCCTAGGGCGCAACATAGGCACCAGGCCACTAGGATGGACCCAAAGGCAAAGTCCCCTATGTCGGTGGAATGACATTGGTCTAGCTGCCCGACCATCCTGGCATGCAGCATAATCCCCCAGGAAAAGTGCTCACCGGCCAATACCCTCCCCATAATACTCAGCTAACCACCATTGATCCGCTAAGTCGTGAGGGACCCATACACCCTCCCAATCATTGCTACTATATAGCGATGCGCTAAAGAATCCATTGCCCTGATGCTCATGATAGAGCCCAACATAAAGTTCACCCTGGAACAGTACCTCCGGCCCAATGTCACTAACGCCACATCTACAGGTAACACTGGCTCCAACGGTAGGGGTGTTCCCCGAAACGGGAGCCCAGTCAAAAAATATATATCCTCCACCGCAGTGAAGGCAATCTACTCTCCTCGCACCATAAAAAAATGCAGGTCTAGACTCCACATCCAGATAAGAAACTGCAGAAGATACTCCTGCACCTGTATCAACGGGAACTCAAATAATTTCAGCAGCCCACAGGCTGCCAACGTAGCACGAACCCCCGGCTCCTCAATCGCCACAGCATCCCTCAGCTGGGACCAATCCCGCTCTCGCTAACCGACCGACATCATGCAAAATGATCGCCTGCATCCACGTAAAACAGTCCTAGGTCAGCCATATTAACCATCAAAAACATTAAAAAAGATAAGTTTTACACCCGTCAACCTTGCCCCCAAGGCGTGGTTGTTTAACCCACAGGCGCACACATATGCGTGCCTGTTCACCCTACAGGCACGCACGTATGCGCACTTGTTCATCCCACAGGCATGCACTCAGGCGTGCCTATCCATCACATAAGCACGCATACGTGTGTGCCTTCTCACCCTACAGGGGTGCCTCCATGCGCCCCTGTCATGAACACAGGCGTGCATCAAAGCATGCATGTCCACTACACATCCACGCACACATGCGCGGTTGTGTAGCAAATAGGCATGCACATCATGCGCATCTTTTTCATGCCTATAGGTTCCCCCATGCGCGGCCATCCGGATAATAGATGTGCATTCGTGCGTGCATATTTCCAAATCGCCTACGCATTTGGAGGCCCACACCCCTAAAACCCCATGTACAACCCTCCGTACAGCCCCTGCCCAGAAATGGAAAACCTAATTCTATGCAGGATGATCAGACTACTAACTTGAAGCTTGCTAATCCTGAATCACCTGCCTCACTCTCTCGAAATCTCCAAATCTCCTCTAAATACCTCTCATCCAGTCACTCTGGCAGCAATTACAAATGAGGTGGCAATGTGGGCCCTACAACTATATATAGGCCTTTCTGCCAAACTTCCAATCACCTTTCCAGGAGGTCCGGGTGTCCGTTCTTCGATCCGTCTTCAACCACGGGTGCAGCATCTCATCATCTACATCAAGATAGTCCCTAGGCCACTTTTCATCCTTAGCCCTCAGGGTGCCATTTTTTTCATACCCCGTCTAGGTATGCATGCTCATGTTCAAAATTATCAAATAAATGCTCATATGTTCGATTCTCTTCAAATATTGTTCACGTCGGGTATTTGGTTTTCATGTGTGCAGGTACTTGGTCATCATACATCAATGCAACCCCTTCAGGTATATAATCAACACTGGCATGTAATCATTCCCTCTTTATCTCAATTGCATCTCTAGTCACACCCTCAGACATTTTCCTATAGGATCTCCATCTTCGGCTCTACTGTACCAACACCTCCATTTCCATCTTAGGTACTATCACCCAGTAACACTCTCCCCCACATGAGTTGTCTCATTCATAGCACCCTTTTTCACTTTGATACTCATGTTGTTTTTCAAACCCTTTAGGGATGGGAGTCCCGATAGTCTTACATCATGTCGGGAATTAGCCATATACTCCTTCTCCTCATTTTGCTAGCTTTCCCACCGGACTCCCAGATTATCTCTTCAAGGTTCTATTTTTTACTGCACCTCCGCAGTAGCATGAACCCTCCATTTCATCCACAATCAATTTTCCCCTCTACAAATTTCCCTTCATTTCACCTACCTCATACAAAAACCCACCCATGGGGCCCCCACCCTCCACCAGTTCTCCAAACAAATTGCACCCTACCCAGGCCAACCATATTACATCGGGGCACCCATTTCTGTATTTGTACACTCATCCCAAATTATTCTTTATTTATTTGGTACATTGTACAAATCCTTTGTTTCCAGCATTTACATTACCTTTTTGTTGTCACCTTTGGTGACCTTCTTCCCTTTTTTGGAAAACGCAACCCATGTCGCCCTTGGTTGGGGCACCCCTTATCATCTACCCTTGTTAATATCATCCATATACTATGAGTATCCCACAGGCCACTTACCTCTTCCCTCTGAGTTTGTTCACTTTGTCCCACCTCTGGCACAACTTATCCCACGTCTTGTTGTCCCCCTGACACTCGACTTAGTTGCACAGTTGCGGCCACTTATCCTTTGCATATACCCCCAACCAAGGGCAGTCTTCAGTCTTCATACATATTGACTTCGACCATGTACCTCCTCCAGTTCCTAACCTCACCTAGTAGATTTCACGAAGCCCTTTGCTTCTAGGAGTCACGTCCCCCTTTTTGTCGACATCAACACAACTTTCCAGAAGGGCGACAGTATCTTGACTCTCATTACCTTTCCAATGAGAGATCTTGGATGACACAGGGAGAACCACAATTGATCCCTGCTATCGTTGACCCCTGTAACATTCGACTTCAACACTTTCTCATGTTACAGTGGGTCTTCCTTTGCGACTATTGTATTTATTTCTTATATTTGTTGAAGACCTCTGAACTTGGTTGGGCTATCAATGCTTACAGAATCCGTGATATTTCTTACAAATGTCACTGCCTACTGTTCAGTGTATGTTCCTCCATAGAATTGTCTTCTTCCTTTATCACGACCGCCCCTGAGGGTGCTGCAGTTGTCTACATCAACACATCATTTCTTTCTTGAGTTACATGACATGAGCATGGGGCATGCCCGCCTCGTTTGTACACAATTTATTTTTACACACCTTATGGAAGGTTGGGTTCTACAGGTTCCCTTCTCCCTCCAATGGGTAACTCTTGACAATCCCACTATCGCTCTCTCTTACAATGACACTCTCAGTAGAAGAAACATTGATGGATTTCGGCTATATGTATGCTCCTAACCACATCCATCAGGGGGCATCTCTTATCACTGAAATTTCGTCCACAAATAGTTACAAGAATTCAACATCGCCAAACAATTATGAGTTCACCCATGGACCAAAATTACCACAAAAACATTTCCAAAGGGTCAAAAACTATACAACTAGTGACAAAATTAAAGCGCACTATGACTACACAGGGCGCGCATGCACATGCGCGAAACAGAAACACAGGAAAAGAGCACATGCGTCCGATGCGCGATTGTGGTCGCAAAAAGCCACGCACATGTGAGAACGACGCATTTATGCGAGTGGTCGGCCTCCCACCTGTTAACTCCCTGTAAATTTCCTAGAGGTTATCAGGAAAGAAGAAATCTACGAGAGGTAACTTTATCCAACCACTTCGAAGATGGGATCTAGCCCTACCAACTTCAGAGAGGGATCTCTCTATATGATTTAGATATGTTTCAAATTTAAAATATTAGGCAAGGTAAATAAAATATGTTGTTTTTGTTCATGTAGTGTTTGTCGGGTTGGCTGAAATAGTTTACACATCCATTGGGCTATGGGGTCTATATCATGAAAAATAAAATCTAAACCAGAAAGCAAAGAAAATTTTCACAAGGAAAGATAATGTAATCATTGGATTCTCTTAGTAGCATAAATGATGAAATAGTAGAAAAGGCGAGAATGTCAATTACAACAAAGAAGCAGTTAAGAATTTCTTTATCATAAAATCAAAAGATGAAACACTAAAATATTTCAAAGTGAGAAACAGGGTATACAAAGATAAATCTTGTAACATTCATTACTTTCAAAGATTAGATTTAGCAAACAGTGTGATAACTAAGAGAGAATAACATCGAACTTAGAAAGAAAAACATCACCAGTGAATACATGCAAGAATCCTGTAAAAATGCCTCTTTGTATCAATGGAAGATCTCTTGAAAAATATTACAGTCTGATAGCTCACAGGGCATAAAGATCAACCCTCAATACTTCAAAAGGTGAAGTATTTATAACCCAAAATTACAAACGATCCTGCCATTAAAGATCAGGACATGGTAAAACTATTTTTAGCCTAACTAACTTAACAAATTACAAGAATCTAGGAAATTGTTTGATGATGTGTCGCAACTGCATGTTGTTTTTTGGATGAACCGTTGGTCAGGCCTCTGCATCACCTCATCTGACTGGATAGCTGACTGGGCTAGGACAGCTCATATACTACTCGATCAGGTCACAAAGCTCTTCCCATCGAAGATGACTGGGAACGTTGACTTTGAGTAGCCTTCGGTAGACTTCATTCATTTCTGTGTACTTGGAAAAAGTAGTCTTGGTGATGAAAATGTACCGGATCTCATGCTGAATGATGATATCCAACTAAAGTGCATCTAGGAATGCCTTGCCAATGATGCTTCCCTGAATCCCTGAAAGCTTCGAACAATCCTTAGCCACATCGGCTAGTCTCTTTTTGTAGTCTGGGAGTGTCATCTGTTTGTCGTTTATCACCTTCAGACAAGGAAGACCTTTCTTCTGTAGAGCCTCAATCTTACTGAAAAACCTTTGTACCCCTTGGTCCATGGCCTGAACCTTTTCTTCTAGCTGTAGCATTAGTCCTCTCTTGGTCAATACTCTTTTGACCTCAAGGATGGTATCTGTTCTATCCTCAATTCTCATCTCTTCCATCTCCTCTCTGGTTTTAGAATTCAAGAATTTGATGATTTCATTAGCCTGTGTGGGCATCTCTCCCAGTTTTGATCTGATCTTCTCGCTGTCTTGTTTACTTCTCTGCACCAATTCATTTTTCTCAAACATAATATGGATCATTAGCCATATTTCGTTCATAGACTTGGTGATGTCTATCCAGACACTTTCTTTGACTTCAGCTAGTGTTTTACCTGCCATTGTTTGCTTCTGAAGCTGCTGCAACTCTTGTTTGAGCTGGTTTGACACCTATTTTTCTTTGGAGAGACTAGTTTGATAAGAATATTTGAGTTCCCGGAGGTTCTCAATTTCCTTTTTGAGCCTGCTAATCTCTGTCTCCTGCAGGTTTGTCTCTTCCATAGATTTGGCCAATTCAACCGTATTTTCCAGAGACGTCAGTGGATTCGCTGATGGGACTTCTGATAGTGATGTTGTGCTCACTCCTGAGAGTGGTACTTCACTCAACAGAATGAATTCCATGGGTTTCAACTGTTCTTTCTCTTTCACTAGCTTCTCCATCTCAGCTTCAATTTCCTTTAGTTGTGCATTCTACTCCATGATTAACTTAAGCATCTCATTTTTTTCTCCTTCTGTCTCTGCTATTTCCTTTGCCTGTGAGTCTACTATTGGTGGCAGCTTCAATTGTTTTCTCAAAGATTCTATGTCTACATTTTTCTTCTTGATCATCTCCTTGACTGCTTTTACATTCGAGGGAACATACCCAATCTTGAGGATTAGTTCCTCCAGCATCTTGATCCTGTTATCATTGGAAAAGGATGATATTTTCTCCAGCTTCAACTGTGTCTAGACGTTGTTCAGAGACACTTGTAACCTGGAGGCAGTAGTGGAAGCATGTGCCAGCATGGAGAAAACCATTTCTCCCGTCTGCCTGTGCAGATCCATTTGATCAGCAGGATGCACATCCTTGGTTTGGAATTCGAAAGTGGCCCTTTTGTAATCAGTGATTACCTTTGGGTCTGGTACCTGCACTTGGAGGAATGCCATGTGCATTCTTCCCTTCTCCGTGTCAAACACCGATAACAGTCTGTGTTGTGCAGAAGACGTTTTATTATAGAATTGGGCGTATGTACTGTTGATCAAAGTCTGATTATTTTTCTTGATCAGATCGTATTTCTCAAAAATACTCAGCTTCAGACCTGTCTTGCCTGGCTGGTTGATCGGTGGAGTATCTGTAGGTTTCTTTGGTAACAATGTGGTTATAATATACTTCTCACTTGTATTGAGGAGCGACCGTTCAACCTCTGTCACTGTGGCGGATGGAATTTCCTTTTCGCCAGACAAGTCAGGAGCCATACTAGTTTTGGCCTCTTGGTATGCAGTCGAAATTCTTCTAATGACACTTCAGTGACCGGAGGTGACAGATCCTTCCTAGGCCTTTTCTCCTTTGGAGCCTGCGGGGTGGTGGTCTATGATACAGTGACCGGGGGGTCCTGTTATTCTGTTTCAACCAAAGTGTTTGGTTCCCACCCTGTCTGGTTTGCAAATTTCTCTACCTTAGGCCTAGATTCGTGGACATATGGAATATTCTTGTTTTTTACCCTCATATCTGAAATGATCCCGCATGGATCGTAGTGCCATGTGAAACTCATGAAGAATTTCATTTCCTTCAACAACATGTCTGCTTCCTCTCCGACACCTCGATTGTTGCAGATAAGAGACCCAATCTACCCTTTCATTTTGAGCTATTGCTTCTTCTTCAGAGACACAAAATGAATATCATCTGAGTTTATCATTTGCCTTATGTATTCTAGAGAAAAAATTCTGACAGGTAAATATTTGGGCAGTTTATACGGGGCCAACTCGCACCCATAGACTCTAATCTCTGTGTGATATTGGTATAGGTACCAATCACCATTCTTTGTATGATCTGAGAGATGTAGGATCCTTTGAACTTCATCGTTAATCCTGGGTTCGGGTCTGTCGCTGAGCATACTCACCACTGGGTGGTAGAACTGATCGAAAAACTGTTTGAAACTGAATTTTGTGGAGTTATGTCTGAGCAAGGAAGTCCATGCGGTTATTGCCTGGGGTTTTCCATCTCTATCCATCTTCTGCATAGAAAAAGCGAATTTGTCTGCTTGGAAGAAAATGAACAGGTATGCCAGTATTGAATAATACCAGAACATGCCTTCTGTGGTGAAATTGACAAATTTCTCAGGAATACTGTTTGCCAGGAATGTACTGAAGTCGAACTGTGTAGTAGGATTCTCATCGGTGGAGAAAATAGGAAAAAATCCTAGAATGGGCTCATCTACCCATTGATCTGAATAATAACCCAACAANAAAAGGGGGATTTGTAGCGGGGAGCTGAGCGGACTGTGGAAGAAAAATCTCAAATATTTGAGCTCTTTGAGGAAACGTCATCTTCTGGTATAACTCTGTAAGTATTTCAAGGTTAAAAGGTGATGCAGAGTCGGTTCAAGATATTTGCATCATTTGGTCGATGGTTTCTGTCGTGATGAGGAAAAGAACTTCCCTAGAGGAGGATACGATGGCTCGTTGCTCGGGAATATAGTGGGCTTGGCACTTGAGGGCAAACTTTGGGAAATGGTGAATCTAGGGGAAGAGATACATGGGTAGGTTGGACTCCCAGAGTCCAATTTCGTCACTCTAGTCCATGAAGACTTCTTTAAGCCATGATTGAAGGTCTAGTCGAAATTTCACTTAGTGTCTATGATTAAGTAATCTTTGTCGACCAATGGAATCCTGTCGAGATCGACAAGAGGTGGGAGAAACAGATTCTCCTCTCCTTCGGTTTGTTTTTCTTTTGGCGCCATTACTATAATAATACCTGCAAATAAAATAATGTTAGCGAGGATGACTGTAGATGAGGGCAACTGACTGTAACGGAGAAGAAAACGGGGTAAATTCTCTAGTGCGATGAGTGGGTAAATGGTAAAGGAGTGAAGAGTGAGGGTAATTTTGAGTAAATGGGTATCTGTTGGGCGCGGGGGACAGGTCAGTTGGTTAACGGATAAGTTATCCAGTAATAAATGGCCAACCTGTCGTTTAGAACGTGAGATGGTATGTGACAATGACCGAGGGATATGGATGGGTGATGT
Organism: Picea sitchensis; assembly: GCA_010110895.2. NCBI lineage: Eukaryota > Viridiplantae > Streptophyta > Pinopsida > Pinales > Pinaceae > Picea > Picea sitchensis. The sequence goes on along the minus strand of SNQJ01S0072156.1, from coordinate 16,507 downwards.
GGTGGTTATCGATTGGGGGAAAAAATCATGATGAGGGGACTTGCCACGAGTGAATGAGGGAGAAGGACTGACGGAGTTATGGGATGTGACTCTTTCGGAAAGGTGGATGATGACATCAGAGGTGACGAGGTATGTTATACAGTAGGAGGCGGTGGGACTCGGGACCAGGAGATTCATGCCACGTATAGATAAGGGGCTCGCCAGAGTAGATTCCATTCTAGACCCCCCCCCCCACCATTAAAGGTAGATTAGTCGGGGGGGGGTCTGAAAAACACCTTGAGCCGTTGATCTGCTCGCTTTGTTCTCCACCATAGATTTGTGCGCAATCTTTATCACACCTTCTGTACCCACTCCCCCTCCATTAAAGGTGGAACAGATGGGGGGGTTCGGAATCCAATAC
>SNQJ01S0072156.1:0-15469 GCA_010110895.2 Picea sitchensis | reverse complement strand
AATGCAGCATGCGGAAATTAAGGATTTCCGCAGGATAGTATATATGCAGCCTGCGAACTATCTTCAAAATATAATTTTGAGAAAATGACAAGTGTAACCTTCTTCAGGAAAAATTCCTTAATGAAGAGTTTGATCTTCCATTATCATGACATAATCATAATATCATCTCGATAACCAAAAATGTGGATAACACATCTTGTCAATTTCTTCCTTCACTTTCTGTTTATATACTAGATTTAACCTATAAGGTCTTTGTCTTATTGGTCTAGTTTCTGGTTTCAAAGGGATATTGATCTCTCCAAGTTCTCCTGCTAATCCCTTCATTTGTGAAAACATTTCTGGAAACAAATCACTCTACTTGTGCAGTAACTTTGTTATTATTTCTACTTTCTGATTGTCCCAATAATCTCTAATGCTTGCAATCTTTGGGTTTTATGTTGTTCCAATATTTACCTTCTTTATCTTCAGAGGTGAAGCATTCTATTCTGACTCTAACTGTGGACCTTCTACTTATCTTTTCCCTTCAACTTATGTGATCTGTATATTGCACAAGTTTTCTTCTGATGGGCCTTCTTCTTCTGTGACATGATAATAATGTATCAATTGTCTGACTATTTGTATTTTCTATTTATGATAAGATGTCACAATATACACTTCAGGTTCTTCAAAAATCCTGTCTCTAACCACCTTCATTTTTGTATCTATTTGTGGATTCTCATGTTCAAAGGAAAATGTAATCACAAAATTATGCTTCATCTCCTCCAAATTTGCAATTTCCCTGCGTTGTTCTGATTCTGTGTACCAGTTCCTTGGAATGCCTTCTAGTGTATGAATAAAATGATGTGGCCATTCTTCTCATGGTATCATTCTCCATTGAATTATACATTTATCTACATGTTCTCTCAGTTGTCCAATTCCATCATACTTCTCCATATATCTGTCCTCCTTCTATGCGCCAAATTTGATGTGCAATAACCTCTTGCATTGATACTAGTTGTTGATCTTCTCTTTATGTGTACCCCACCATCGTGCATGTGTATATTTTATAGAAATATCCAAAACTGGTAACCTTTGATTTTCCACTACTTCTAATTCAAACTTCATTAAAAATTATTCCAAGTCATTATGACCATCAAAAGTAGGAGTTTCTCTTACCTCTATACCAACCCATCTTAGCGCGCACATCATTCTAACATTCTGACACATCTTCTAGTAGATAACTCATGTAATTGTTGTTGCCAGTTTTCGAGTCATGTGTCAAAGTCTGGACCACAAGAACTAATTATCCTCCAACTCATAATTCCATCTACAGTTAGGTTGATGTAATCCTCTTCGCGCATGGTAGTTCTATACAATTGATTTATGTCTTATGTAATAAAATTTTATGTTGCAGGTTCAACATACCTTCCTCCCTTTGAAGGATCTATTGGTGCAATAAATCTGTATTCTCATGATTCAAATATCATATTTCTAGTCTTCAAGTTAATAATCACCTGCTTTTCAAAATATCAAACGATCCCCAACAATGATGGATATGGTGAAGTGTTATCTACTATGTCAATCACTTCAAAGTCTGTCATGGTGTGCACACGATCTAGATCTATGAGTATCCCCTTCAATATACCAATTGGTACCATTCTATATTGATTTGCTAACTTCAACTGAATAGGTGAAAATCCCAATGTAGGTTCTCCCATGGCTTCCCATGTCTTCTTAGGCAGAAAATTTACTTCAGACCCTAAGTCTAATATTATTTCACCCACAGTCAAATATCCAATGTTTGCATTCAACCTGAATTTCCTACTTGTTCTTCTCTTCTTACGAACCTGATTAACTCTTTTCTGTTCTAATTTCATTTCTTATCCATAATTTCACTTCTCTAACAGACTCTATAATACTTGTAAAGAGTCTCTATCATTCAACAAATTCACACAAGACCCAAAAAACTTTCTCAGATTACTTACTTGTTTTGATCGATGATATCTGCTAGTTTGATCAAATAATGGAGGCATGCCATACACTGGTACATCATCTCTTGGATTTATACCTGAGGTAGAATCAATATTCTCCTTTAGAATCTCCTGTCTGGCCTCCTTGAATGTCTCCTTCTCTTTATGCACATCAAAATTCTGTTGAGGTGTTGTATTCTTCCTGACCCACTGGTACTAGTCCTGGTCCTTATTTGTTGCATGTGCTCATGTCTTGGCTCCACCTCTAGTAACTATATTGATATTCTTCCCATCTTATTCTCTATTTTCAACAACAATACATTGGAAATTCTGATTCTTTCGATTCCTCTTGTCCTGTATCTTTTCCAGAAGTGTCAGACAATCTTCTGTCTCATGGTCTATTGTGCGACAATACACACATGTCACAGGTGGTTGTGGAAAATATATTGCATAGTGTCCAATTTTATGACAATTGTGGAAAACTGTTGATCCTCTACCTCCTCCAAATCCTCTTCCTCCATGGCCTCCTCCTATGAAGCCTCCTTTGTTACCTTGGTTATCTTTGTATGGTGTATTATACAGTGGTTCTTGATTGTACTGCATATGTGTATTATTGTACTGTGGTGGTGTTGCACACTATTGCGTGTTGTTATACTACGATGGTGCTCCAAATGGTTGCGTGTTAATATATTGTGGTTGCAATACAAGTTGTTGCACTGCAAACTATTGTGCATTATTATACTATGGCTACTATGCAAGTTGTCCTGTCATTAATTCATCCTACACCCTATAAGTTTATGATGTCCTTTCCTTCATTATTTCCAAGGTTCTACAGTCCTTGTCTTCATGTCCAACTGACTTGCAAAAATTACAAAATGTAGTCTTCGGTACTGTTTGATACTTCTGCATCATAGCATAATCATAAGGATCATGGCCATGTGTTCTACATATCTCACACCATTATCCTCCTGGGGGTAAAGTATTCGACATTCTTTTCCCCAAGTACTATGAAAAGGTTGGGAACTCATTCTTATGATGCCCTTCTATTCTACAAAATGTGCATCAAACATCCTCCCTATTTTCCTTTCCCTTATCCTTATTCAACTGAAATGTCAGGTTCTTCAAATCTACTCTCAGCTCTTCCATAGCTAGATTTGTATGTTTATACTGATTTTGCTCTAAATGTAAGGCCACTTGTAAGGCCTCAACCTAATTTTGAAATTGTTGGTGCCTCAAAGGATACTTCAAATGTGCCAATAAATAGTTAACAAATAATTGTCTATGTTGCATATCTGTAATGGGATACTTCAACTTACCTTTTAGTCTCTTGAACTTCCGATCAACATCCCAAACTAACTCACCTATCTTCTACTTTATCTCTATCATCTCATTCATGAAATGATCCTCTGAAATAGGTAGCTGAAATTCAATGATTAATTTCTTCTTCACATCTGCAACAGTTGTAGGTGCTCCAGTTGGATTATTACTGCGATACCCATATACCAGTCATGTGTATGGTCTCTAAATGTGATCACCAGCTGCACCACTTTTGTATCTTCGTCTGTAATCTGGTTAGATGTTCAAATATTCTCACAAATGAACAAGTGGTTCTTTGGGTCATCTGATCCTTCTTCAAAGAACTCTAGTAATTGAATAGTTGGATATTGTCCTGCCATTGTGAAGTGTTTTGTACTACCACCTCTGCACGGTGTAGATACTTGAATACTACTAATTGAACTTATACTTTTACTTGAATTTCCACTGGACCCACATCCTACTAAAATCCTTCTACCACTAATCATGTGTTGTTTGAAATTTTATTCTTCTTCAGATGTCTTAGTCGCACATGGGGTTGTGGGTTCCATACTAATTCAAATCTGGAATGGAGAGCCTTCTTCTACATCAGACCAGATCCAGATTTATGAATGGAACAAAATGAAAACACATATTTATAATATTAACATAGAGACACAGTGAATAATAACAGAGATACAATAAAACTTGACTTCTATTAAATCAAAAATATGTTGAAACTGTAAAATGCATACTGAAACAAGCTTGCTAGAATGGTGGCAGCTTATCCATGAGAAGAGGTGTGAAGGATACGCTTATTCACAAGAATATGAGTACAATGAGGCTCTAAAATCCTTTTTACAATAAACATGAATTACAAAACCCTAGACATCCAAAAACATAACCCTAGGAGATGAAGCACCAAAACTCATGTGGGCCCTATTGGGGTAAGTTGGTACATCAACTTCCCGGGGTCGTAACGTTTACATACGATCTTCGTTTTAGGCACACGATAGCCCATTGGAAAGGTATATCCGAGGAATAAACATTGTACTATCAAAATTTGAATTTGATAGCATTTTAATTGTGGTGAGCCCTAAAAATGTTGTTTAGGGCTTTAAAACAACCCCGGAAGTTTAGGACCCAAAAACTAGGAAACAAATTGCCAAACTGAGAAACTGCCAAGATAAGCCAGTTGGAATAGGTGGGTGGACACCGATATCCATATGTATCAATTCTCCCCCCTTAGGAATCAATGGTCACCATTTTGTTGACTCCCCCCATCACATGAGGAAATGCATGATGAATTTGGCCTTGCCTGAGCCACTTGCCTTGGTGTAGGAGTTGCCCTACTTTGACAACTCGATAAAGTTGAATCCTCTACTTGCAAGTGGCCTTTACCTATGTGTCCATGAAATAATTAGTATATTCATGTTCCATATAGAAAGGGTTCAGAGATATGTTGGTGTCAACTATTTTTTTGTCTCTGAGGTGTCCAATAATGGTGGAAAATATGGCCAAAGGAGATCCACATTAAATATTGGATGCAAGCCAAGGAAAGGGGGAATGTTGAGCTCAAAATAATTATCACCCACAACCTTGGTGATGGTATAAGTTCCATAGCGGAGTGGATGAAGCTTCCGATGGGGCCCTATAAGAAATTCCTTCTGGAAGTGAAACCAAACTTTATTTCCCACTTGAAACTTGTGTGGCACCCGGTGTTGATTATGGCGCTTCTTGTACTTGGCATTGGACTTCTGTAAAATATCCTGAACCTATTGTTGGATGTGCTAGATCCGCTCAATGAACCCGGTGGATTTGTCAACTTCAGTTGGAGTATGGGACAAGTCTTCTTGGGTGGCCATAAGGGGTAGTGGAACATTCATGGGACCCAATGGTTGAAATCCCAACCCCACTTGAAATGGGTTGTGGTCGGTTGAGCTATGTATGGATTTTTTTTAGTTGTGATGAACATAAGGAAGACTCTTATCCCATGTGCGGGGGTTCTTGGAGTTGTACATGTGAATTATATGCATGATCATTCGGTTGATGACCTCGGTTTGGCCATCTATCTGGGGGTGGAAGGAAGTGGATTTGGTGAGCTTGGTGTCCAGCAATGACTAGAGGCTCAACCAAAATGTGGTAAGGACCGACTATCCTAATATGAGATAATGGTTTGTGGGATACCAAAATGTACCGACACTCGTTCAACGAAGAGCTTGGAAGTGGCGTACATTGTGATGTTCTTCTTGCAGGTGACCATAATCTCCATCTTGGAAAAACAATCAAAAACCACAAAAACACAGTCATTTCCCCACTTGGTGGATGGAAGGACTGATATGTAGTCCATTGAGATAGATTCCTAGGGTCTGTCAAGAGTAGGAATAGGAGTGTACATGCCTTGTTTTTTAGTGTTTGGTTTGGAAATAACATAGGTAGTGCAAGACTTGATATACCTTTTGACATCCTGTTGAAGTTTCGGCTAGTAGAAATGTCACTAGCCCGCTTGATGGAACACATAGATGGCCCAAATGGCACAACAACCTATCCCAAAGATGAAAATTAGTGACAACTATGTGTGTGCCCAACATCTGGTAGATGATGGTGAAGTCAAGATATTTCTCATAGAGATGGGTCCATTGGGAGGTCTCATGGCTACAAGAGTCTAACACCATGGTGAGTGTCATGATTAGAGGCCAACTAAGGAAATCAATGAACTGGTTGGTACTTCCTATCTTATGCTTGATGTTGAGGTGGAACTGGTGCAAGTAGGTGGAACACTTATAATAATGATCATTCTACAATTTTCCTTGTATCTGCATGAACTGCAGTGGCTTATGATCAGCGTGGATGATTTTCTCCTTCTAGAGAATGTAATTCTTCCACTAGAGGAATTATTTCACAATGGAGTAAATTTATTTTTCATAAGTAGGGTACTTACAGATGAAATATGATAGTGTCTCACTATGATAGGCCACAAGGTGGTTGTACCGAGTGAGAACTACGCTCACAATGTAATCTGAAGCATTTGTCTCAATCTCATAGTGTTGTTGCAGGTCAGGTTATGATAGCAATAGGGTTGATCACAAGAACTACATCAGATCATTGAATGCTTGTTGTTGGGAAAGGCCCCACACAAACATATCCTTACTACCACCCCTGGTTACTTGGCTGAGGGACCATGCAATATGGGAGAATCCCAACATGAAACTATGATAGAAATTGGCAAGGCCTAAGAAGCTTTGAAGCTCAGTGAGTTTGGTTGAGGTTGGTCAGTCACCGATGACCTGGATCTTGGATGGATCCACATGCACACCATACTCATAAATAATGTAGTCTAGGTACTGGCCCCTGTCCATGCCAAAGAAGCATTTTTCCAAGTTGGCATATAGCTGGTGCTACTGCAGGGTGTGAAGAACTTGTTGAATATGCTGCAAGTGTTCCACCCAAGTCTTACTGTAGATGAGGATGTGATCCAGATACACAACTACAAAAGAAATGGTTAAAGGCCACAAGATATCATCCATCATCCTCATGAAATTTGTTGGGGCATTTGCAAACCAAATGGAATGACCAACAATTCGAAAAGACCTTATTTTGACTTGAAGGAAATCTTTTATACATATGTCTTCTCTATTGGGACCTGATGGTATCCATAATTCATACCAATATTACTGAAGTAATTTTCCCCCTTGAGATAATCAAGGGGATTGTCAATTTGAGGAATCAGGTATCAGTTCCTGGCCGTGATTTTATTTAGGGTCTGATAATCAATGAAGAGTCACCAGGTCCCATCTTTCTTCTACACCAGAATGATTGGGGTTCCACAAGGTGATGAGCTGGGTTGGATGTGCCCCTTATGGAGCAGTTCTTGGATCTGATCCTTGATCTCCTCATTTATAACAAAGAGAAACAATATACTGGTCCATTATGTAGCGGTGCGCTAGGGGTCATATCGATGGAATGCTTGACTTGACAGTGCAGAGGTACCAGTAGGTGATGAGAAGATGTCTTTGTATTCTTCCACAACCTTGTCCACTTTCTTCTATTGCGTAGAGAGGTCGATCATGGACATAATGGATATGTCTACAACCTTTCACTCACTCTGAGAGTGAATCATGAAGAATGCAAACTTATCAGTCAGAGAGATTACCTTCCTATATTTCTTGGCAGAGATCAAGGAAATGGAACTAGATGGGACTACCTCGGGTATCCTATACAATTTCCTGTTCAAAGTAATAATAACATTGTGAGGCCTAGACTCATATACAACATGACATTTCCATAAATAAGGTTGGACCAAAATAACATCACAAATTTTAAGGGGAGCAACATCACAGAATACCTCATATTTGAATGTCTTGATGTCATCCTACAAGAGACACTATTGTCTAACACGAAGATCGCTTCCTTGGAAAATCCATCCGATGGTGTAGGGTTGTGGGTGTGGTGTTGTTGGCAGGGCTAGTTTCTAGATGAACTCTAATGAGATGAGGATATTCTGGCTACCACTATCAACAATGAAGTGCCACATCGTTCCTTTCACCCATATCTATGAATGAAAGAGGTGCTCTCCTTTCTCTGTTTCATTAGGTTCACCGGGATGGATCTTGGTGGCAGCAACTATGGCACTGGGTTCCACATCAATGATCTGTCTTCCTTTTTCTAATTCTGACTCAAAGTCAAAACCCACATCTGATTTAGATGATTTCACCTCATCCACCAATGACTGCTTTGAGGAGAAATCAACAGTGTTATTCTAGGGGCTCTTATGGAACACACCATTTCTCGGTATCTTTCTTCATCTTTCCATTATCCTTCTTTTCTTGTGTCTTAGACTATTTTTCCTAAGGTTGCCTGTATTTTCTCTTTCCTTTGTTTTGCGGGTTGGGGTTTCCCTTACCTTGCTTCTACTGGGAGAAGTTTCCAGAACCAAACTTCTTCTTCTTTTGTTTAAGCTTTTTCTTTATTTTGACGTCATATCAATAGGCTGCGCCCAAGGATGAGATGTAAAAAAACTCCATTTATATATAGATGTATCTACGCAGACTGCTATGGTACTTGAGCACCAGATGTCATTCAAAATATTTGATACCCGTCTTGGTGCACAAGGTATGGAAGACATTGGTGATTTCTAGCACTATTTGGTGTCTTTCCTGCCGCACTGTGGTCCATCTTGTATACAAGTTGTCATAACTTGCAATAGGGTAGTATTGTTCCTTAATAACATCTTGGAAGGAACCCCAAGTGGGTGCAACTACAAATAATGTGGAGCCCTCCATTTCCTTTTTCTTACAGAAAGTATCCCACCAATATTTGACATAGGGGATGGCCTTGAGGAGTGAAAATGTAATCTTTTCTCTATCGGAAAAGTTATGGACTAAAAAATATCCTTCTAGAAGGTTTACCCATTTATCTACGGTGTATGCATCTATTTGACCTTAAAATATAAAAATATAAAAAATTATTTGTACCTTGAAGGGGGCAATGCCTCCAATTGAGGTAGATGCATCGCTTGTTGGAATCCATCAAAGGATATATGCAAAGTTGTCCATGATCTCATTCCTCTGTCGCTCGAGGGCTTCCTTGAGCAACATTTTGAAAGGATCTCATGTCCTGTCATCTTTATTTTTTTCTATAGTGGAATGTTTCTGTGGCATGTGAGAGCATTTTTCCTCAAGAGAAACAATATCGAGACCCAAACCTCTATACCCTGACCTCGTTAGGGACATGCACTATAAAATCAAAAGGAGCAGACTGCTTTGATGCCGTTGATCCAGATTTATGAACGGAAAAAAATGAAAACAAATATTTATAATATTAACACAGAGACACAGTGAATAATAACAGAGATACAATAAAACTTAACTTCTATTAAATAAAAAATATGTTGAAACTGTAAAATGCAGACTGAAACAAGCTTGCTAGAATGGTGGCAGCTTATCTCTGAGAAGATATGTGATGGCTACGCTCATTCACAAGAAGATGAGTACAATGAGGCTGTGAAATCCTTTTTGCAATAAACATGAATGAAAAAACCCTAGACATCCAAAAACCTAAGCCTATGATATGAAGTGCCAAAAATCATGTGGGGCCCATTGGGTAAGTTGGTACATGAACTTCTTGAGGTTGTAACTTTTGCATACGATATTTGTTTTAGGCGCATGATAGCTTGTTGGAAAGGTATATTCGAGGAATACACATTATGCCACAAAAATTTGACTTTGTCTACAGTTTGACTATGGAGATCCCTAAAAATGTTGTTTAGGGCCTCAAAACAGCCCTGGAAGTTCAAGACCCGAAAACTAGGAAAAAACTGCCAAACTGAGAAACTTCCAAGGTGATCCATTTGGAATAGGTAGGTGGCCATCAATATCCATATAGATCAATACCCTTGACCTACATTTTTCCTATCATATTTGGCACGGAATATTTCCTCAATCTTCATCATCGCACAAAAATCCTCTACCTCTTCCTCATCACTGTCCAATCCCTCTCGCTCGACTATTGCCCTCTTTTTCCTATCTATAATATACTGGTACGATTGTCCTCAACGATTCACTCCCACTCTTATCAATATATCCTTTTTATTTTTCTCATCCATCATTATGGGGTCCATTGCTTCATTCTTTTGGCCTCTCTCCAGATCCCTCTCCATATCTCAGATCTTCCTTAGTGCTTCCCCCGGTTCCCTCATGCACGCAGAGTGATTTAGTTGTCTGGATCCATTGTAATCACTCTTTTATCATGCAATAAGATCTTGATGGACATGTAAATTAATTGAATGTACCTTCCTCTTGGTCCCTTAAAAAATTATTTCACTCCAACAATGTAAGACTTCACAGTATCAACTAGAAATTCAATAATAAACCCTACAACAATGTTGTCTAACCAGAAATCCACTACGTGCATGGATTTATTATTGACCCTTTCCAATTGCATGATATTCTTAGTACTCCACTCTATTGTCATTATCCAATTAGTTGGATGAGTGTACTTCAACCTCAATATTCACTCCTGTAACAACTCTGGAAAATAATAGAAATATGCCTCATGAAAATAAATAAACACATACCTTTGCAAATACTGGCATGGTGTATACTTGGAAATTCTATTGTCTTTCTTTGCAAACTCAAGTTGCTTTGTTTCCAACCATATTTCAATATTCTGCTTAGTTGGATTCCATGGCCTAAGCATCCCTTTCTACCATTGCATTCTCTTCTTCAAATCCCCTCCAATCCGATCTTCTGAGTTCCAACTAGCAACAAAACCATTTGTTCAATGTATGGGATGAACGGGGTTCTACCTTAGTTCTCCAATAAAACCCTAGAAACCCTAGAACCCTCTAGTAAACCAAAATGAAACACTTTGCACATAGTGCACAACATAGTATCACTTGAGATGGATTATGGGTGATCGCATGATCCAGATGTCTACAATAGTGGAAGGGATTTTACTCCTGGGATGTTAGGCATATTCTTCTTCTTATTCTTTTTCAACATTCATTCTACCATACCACCATTCAGATCTACCATTCATTTAACCTTTAACATTAATTCTACATAAAATAACATGTCTAATCTAGTGCATAATGTAAACTAACTCTAATGGATGCATGTATTCATTTATTCATTAAACATAATAAGTATTTCAACACGTAGAAGGAACCATTTCACACAATGACACAATATTCTACCGTGGCTCACCCCCCTGGGCTACATCCACAAAGATATTATGCTTCTTATTATTCTTCATCAAAATATGGCATTGCATGTATTACATCATAATTTTAGTAATGTTGAGGATGACCAGTCTCTCACTAAGCTCCACAGCTTGTGACCTGACCCTCAGTTACACTCCATAAGTCTCCAAAAATGATACAATCTGAGCTCCACATATCTCAATCAAAATAAGTACTACGAATCAAAACTCAAAAGGTTCTTGTCAATGCTTCTAAACATGCCAAAAAACAAGATCCACTCTATCTACCTCATACATCATATTTACTACAAAAAGTGTGTAAAAACCCATTACATTGATTACCAAAACCTTAACCCTAAGTGGATTAGGCTTGTCAACTTAATAAATTCTTTCATGTGGTTGGTCTTCTGTCTAATCGTTCCTCATCATGATGTCCTTCTTCTTTTGACTCTTATTTTCCACACACTACTTTTCCTTGATTATCTATGCTCTTCTTTCCTTGTCTTCCGACACTCACTCCATTTGTGGTCCCTTTCTCAACTATTTTCCAAAATTATTGTGGATTTATATATATATATATATATATATATATATATATATATATAAACTGATTGGATATTAACAATATCCTCCAAGATTGGTTTGGATGAAATGAAATTTTAGGAGTAGGTCCCCTTCATTCAATTATTACAAGTTGAGAGTCTCGAAAGACTTATACCCTTTGAGCCCCTTTTTTTGCATCTAGTCTAAGAGAAATATTCGAAGCTATGAGCTCAACAAAAATGTCAATATCATTTCCCAAACTAGCCTTTAATTTTATCCAATGGGATTCTAATAAGTACATTATTCCCCCAATCCCACAAGCCTAAGGATCCCTTTCATCCGCTCCATAAAAGTATAACCAAGTACCTAGTTTATCAATTTTCTCTTCTATTACCACTCTTATAGAATTCTATTCTTTTTTGGGGGGTGAACTTCTACAAATATTTATACTTTGAGTAGCACATTGAATGGGAAGTATAAAACTTCCTTTGAAAGGATTGGATTTTCTTAACAACCAAATCCACCATGCCACAATCATTGGAAGAGATTTGAGTTTCACTATTTCAGCATTACCCTCCCAATTCCTGATGCTTTTCTCAATTGACAACCCTATCCATTCCAAAATTTGAATAGTCAAAGAGATCAATTATTTCCACACCTATATAGAATAAGTGCAAGCACATAACAAATCATAAATATATTCTTCATTTTCGAGACATAAACACATCTCCCAGGACCATGTTTGCTCCTTTTTTTGAGATTATCCCATGTAAGAACTTAATTATTTAGTGTCAACCACATGAATATTCATCTTTTTAAAGGGAATTTGAACTTCAACACAACCTTACACCACTATCCTAAGTCTTCAAGATCAATATCCTCACATAAATATATATAGCCAAGTTTTTAAGTGTAAGAACCCCTATTCATATTCCTTGAATAGAGTATTTCATCTTCATTATTTGTAATTATTGCATAAATAACTTTGAGTTTAGAAATGAATGTTTCCCATAAATCAAATTATTCATCTTCAAGACCTATATAAGATTATGTTCTCCACTCCTTACTCCATATTTTAGTGATGTTGTCATATGTTTCATAGGACAAGGAATACATACCCTTCCCTCTGAGAGTATTTACTATGTGATCTATTAACCTGAAATACCCTCCACATAATACCCAAGTATCTCATCCTACTATGATACTTTGAACATATCCAACCTTCCAAATCAACCACCTTCCAATGATAGGGAGAGATGCAACAATATACTTCCAAATAATTGAACCATTTTTACAAGACTTCAAAGGATTTATGATCCAATCTTGTACTATTCACAACTCAATATATTTTTGGGTTATCACTTGGCTCCAAAATACCTTCCCTAAAAAAACTTCATACAGTTTTAGAAGAAATTGATTTTCCAAACAAGTGATTGTTTTCAATACCCAACCTCCCTTCTCCTTGGGAAACCCTAGTTTCTTCCATTTTAATAATGCAATACCTTTTTTGTATTGACACCCAAACCATAAGAATTTTTAGATAAGCCTCCTTAATTTCTCTACCATACTTTTGGGGATGAAACCTAAGTCACCCGGTAAACTGGGATGGATTCTAAAACTAATTTTACCAAGAGGAGTCTATTCACCTAAATACACAACAATTAGACCATATAGAGAGCCTCCTTTCTACTTTTTCTATTTGTCACCCCCAATCCTTATTTTTATAGTCATTTTTCTAGAGGTAGAACCCTAAGTATTTCAATTTTTGGAACTCAACTTTCTAAAATGGGAACAAACTAGAACATAATCCCATATATTCTTCATTAACTTCAAAGAAAGAAACAATAGAATTTCTTGTGTTTATTTTCATCCTTGTATCTATATAGTATAACTCGAGGAATTCTTTTAATTTCAAAGAATCTCTCCAAGTTCCATCATAAAAGAGAAGTATGTAATCCATAAATAAAGGGTGTGTCAAATTAATCATCCTACCAATTCTGATGCCTTTTAGGGAACTGATCCTCTTTGCTTCTACTAGTACCTTATTAATCCTTTCTGCAACAATTAAGAACAAGAAAGGGGAAAGGGGGCATCCCTGACTTGATCCTCTACTAGGTATGAAGAAATCTATAGTAGACCCATTGATTAATATTAAAAAAGACACTAAAGCTATGCAACTTACAACCCAGTTCACAAACTATACACAATAACCCAAGTGGATCAACATTAATCTTATGTACATCTAACTAACCTAATCATAATCTTTAGATAAGTCATTTTATTACCATTGAAGACAACTATCCATTTTTTATAGAATGTAAATCTTCCTATGCTACCCCAATGGCCTCATCAATTTTCCTCCCTAAAATAAATCCAAACTATTCTAGGGAAATTGACTTTGACAATAAATTTTTCATCCTTAGTGCAACCAATTTTGCTATAATTTTGTAAATACAATTACATACATAAATTTCCTAAATTATTCAAAACCTATGGGTTTGTTAGTATTTGGAACGATAGTAATGAAGGATCTATTAAAATAAACTAACATTCTTCTATCTGACAATAGATTCATCTATTGCCCTCATCAAGTACTCTTCAATAAAATATTAGAAACCTACAAAAACTTATATATCCCAACCATTAGGACCAAGGCTCTTGTACTTTTTAAAAGTATGCAACACAACACCTAATTTTTCCTTTGATACCTCCTCTAACAATTTCTCATTCTATTCAACATTTACAATATTGGGGAGATATGAAGTCATTCTTACAGCCTCAAGACTAGTGGCTCTACTTTCCTCTTTGTAAATTCCAATGAAATGGGATACCCAAACATTCACAATTTCCTCAATTTGTGAAACTAAATCACCATTATCTCTTCTAATTTTCCAAATAGAATTGTCATTTTCTTCTATGGTTTGAAAATTGATGAAAAAATCTCATGTTTTTGTCACCTTTTTCGAGACAATGGGATTTACTTTTTGCCCTCTATGTTGTATACCTATATTCAAGTAAATTCCTCCTTTTTCATTCAAACCTACTCACCTCCAATTTAAAATATTCTAAGGGATATCATACTACTTCCTAGGAATATAAACCATCTAAGACAGTCTCCACCTACTAGAAATCCTGAGAATATTTTAGTTTTTTCCTGTGAGCATAGCCTATAGTGAACTGTTTGATGATACTAATATTTTTTAAAGATTGAATTGTTGTAGATTCTCTTATATTCCCATAAAAATGAATCAAATTTTCCTTCACTAGCTTCATAAGGCTCTCATCCTCAATCCAAGAAGGATTGAATTTAAATGGATTGGGGAATTTCTTACCCACTTTGTCCATGTCCATAAAAGTTGGGAAGTGATAACATTCCCTCCCCTTCCCACCACCCCACTGATCCATGTTATTTTGAGAATGAAAGGAAGGAAGAGATATAACAATGAAATATACAAAGATATTGAAATAAACACATAAATACAGTAATGCACAATTTTTATTAATGAGAGAATGTACAAAAACTGTAAAATTACAAAGTGAATGACTCTCTAGAATGGTGGCATCTTATCTTTGAGAAGATATGTCATGGATACACTCATTTGCAAGAAGATGATGATTATTGAAATTAGGCTCTAGAGGCCTTTGTAACATAAAGAAAATCCAAAACCCTAACCCCAGAAGATGAAACATGTAATGTCCCCACTTTGGGACATCATCACAGGGCAGAGATTTATGATGACCAAAGTAGCCAGATGGGTGCTAGAGCGAGTACAAGGGTATTTGAGAGGCATTATGGTGTCCAGCTTACATTGATGATCATATTCCATCATTATGATCCATTCTGCATAGGTTGGCTTTGGTTTCGTTGCATTCTGACGATTTCCATGATTTTGACTATTTTGAGCTATAAGTCAATGGAATTCACTGAAGAGGTCATTTTGGGAAAATTACTTGGAGGAACCTCTCGATGTAATAGCTCATTG
>SNQJ01S0072155.1:37342-57150 GCA_010110895.2 Picea sitchensis | reverse complement strand
GCGTGCCAAACTCCTCATAAATTATTCTGCTATCTCCCTCAATTTCTGTGCATGAAAAACGGCTGTACGACCTCTAGAAATCCGTACCGTACGGTCTGCATTAATGGCTGTACCTTGTCTTGATATCCGTGCTAGCTTGTTGCATTGGGATGTGCGCCCAGCTCTGCAAATGCTGCCTCTATTTCTCCAGCTCGACCTCCTCTCTTTTCTCTCTTGCTCTCTCAACGAGAAAATGGATGAACAACCCACAATGGGTGCGCCCTCTTGCCCTAATCGACCTCATGAGGGAAGGTGAGGGGTTTTCTAATCTAACGGTTGAGATTAGATTAGATGGGTGGTTGAGATTAGGTGTCTCTTCACTCACCTTCACTTTAGTCATAAAGTTATCTTTTAATTTGCATCTCACAAATTAATTTGACTAGGACCCACATCAGGCACTTTCTCCCCCTTAGGCGCCTAGGGAAGAGAAACACTTGCCTTGGTATTTTATTTAATTAAAAATTTAACAAATAACCTAATACAAATTATTCTCTTGAGCCGACTTGTCTTCTAGGGTTATTAGCCAACTAATTAGGGTTTCTTCTTGCTTCCCAAAATATTCTATTCTTGTCAGGTTTACACATGGAGGCAAATACCTCCCGCAACTACCATAATATCAACAGTATCATCCCCCATGAGAATAGTGGGTCTTGAGCATGGACTCAAGGAAGAGGAAACTTCCTCTTTCGCTGCCATATGATGGGATGCACCAGAATCTATAATCCATGAATTAGATGAGGAATTAATTGCAACTAGAGCATGATGATTACCTTTCTTAGGAGCAGGATCTTCTTCCTTCTCCTTCTTGACTCCCTCTGGAATGAAGTTTCAAAGGTTGTTCTGTTGAAGTGCCTGTGCCATAAGATCGATCTGTTTCTTCATGCATGTGGATTCTCCATGATTCGGTTTATTGCAATAAGTGCGTTGCTTTCCTTTCTTCTTCTTCTTGGACTCTGAAGAGTCTTTGGAACCTGAAGTCCGCGCATGTGGATTCTTCATGATTCGTTTATTGCAATAAGTGCTTGCTTTCTTCCTTTCTTTCTTCTTGACTCAAGAGTCTTTGGAACCTCAAGAATCATTAAAGGGTTTGGAATATCCTTCCTTCCCATTCTGTTTTGATGACCCTTTTCCATCATGCATGGTGAGTGCATATGCTTTGGGATCTTTCATGAGGCCCATCTGCATGAGTTTTGTTTGCTCTTGTGTAAGAGACTCAATGAACTCCGAGCCAACGTAGGGCATTTTCCAATTTGTTCAAAAAGACATTTGCCGTAATGGAAATTGGAGACATATACAACGTATTCCGTTCCTAGCTTGGCCAAGATTGTTAGATTGCTGTTTCTCTTGTGTAGACTTTGTCAATACCACATTCACCCAAGCTCAAAATCAATGACGCATACCCTTTTCTCAAGCAGTCTAATGGGTTCTTGCATATGCCACCTTTTATCCCATAGTAATGCCTTCTTGTCCTTGAAGATCACCCAATATCCCTTTGTCCTCAAGGGTTGCAACCGATAGTAGATTCTTCTAAGCCCTGAACATATAATACTTCATCAATATGAAGTCTTAGCCCCTGTAGACTCCACTTAAAGGGAGATAGAGCCTACTCCCCTTATCTTGTAACATTTGTCATCCCTAAGCTCAACATTCTCTGTAAAAGATTTTGTCTCGAAATCTGAGAGGATCTTTTTGTACCCTGTCATGTGCTTTGAATCTTGATGCACCACTATCTACTAACCAAGTTTTCGCCCCTGAAAAAACTAAATTGATAAGGAAAAAACCAAGTAATATTCTTTCTATTTTCTTCTCATTAGAATAACTTTCTCGCTTTCTTTTGGATTCATTATCCTCAACAATTGAGGCATGATGTTTCCCTTTCCTTGATATTTCTTTTCTAAAACCAAATTTTTAGCAAAATGACCCAACTTATTACAAACTTTTCAAAGCATTTAATCTTAGATGTATCAATACTCATGCCTTTCAATGTACCTATGGTGTTTGGCTTCCTTTGAGAGCCTTTCTAAAAAGTTCATTTCTTCTTTCCCTTGAATCTTGATGCTAAAGCTGAATGCTCTTCTTTCGTTGGTTCGCTCCTAGTAGCCGCGGGCGACTCTCCTTTTGGAGGCAATCATGCCATACCCTCTCAAACGAGGTTGAATCTCTCTCCCACTACATTGGATAAGAAGGTTCCCATGAAGAAGGACCATCAGTTGTTGGTTCTAATTCAGATCTATCATCGTCCACTGTCACCCCTTTGACCAAAATATGATCTCTGATTTAGGCTATCTTGGAACAAAAAAGATACCGATTCACCTTTCTCCATTTTCAAACAAATCACTTAAGCTTGTGCTTAAGTGTCCTTTTTTTACTTGGAGCCTGTTTCTCATACGTATTCACCAAGGTATCCATACAAATCTTGGTAGTCATTAACCAAGTCATTGCTGGCATTATACTTTCTTTGACCGAGTCAAAGATGATTCGATTGGCCTTTTGCTTGACTCTTCCCTCAAGGCCGCCTTCCTCGCATTATTAGTGTAATTCCTCTACCACCTGCGGGTCACATACCGCTAAAGATCATGTTCTGCAAGTTATTTGTTATCCGTGAGCTCACACATTGAAGGCAGCTCTTCGGTGCCTATCCCCTCGGCCTTGATCAAATGAGGATGCTATGACCTCACACTGAAACTTAATCGCTTAGCTTGATCCTGTGTGTACCAAGCAATGTGACTTCAACAAGCTTAACACACCCTAAGCTCGATACCATGTTAAATTATGAGCTTGATTTCTTATGTGGATCATTTCTTTTATTTTCTTCAACACTTTGATTCTAGCTTAATACACTTCCACAATACCAAATCAAGCAATCCAATAGCAATAATTATGTAGATATGCAAGCATGCACATCAACAACACATATACATTGGGGAAACATTGTAAAGGGAGAAAATACCCAACAAACGATATTCCTTTACTGCACACAATGCAAGATCACTTACAAATATCCACATTGAATTTTTTGTTCTTAAAGAGCTTGCCAACATGACTCTTGACCTGACAGAGACCTAAGAGACCTTGGTTGAAATATACCTTTGATATGTTGCCTCTATTTTTATTATACAACACTGATATGCTGCTGATATATACGCCTCTGATATGCATTCTATTGCTGATATACAACACTGATATGCTGCTGATATACACCTCTGATATGCAGCCCCTATTGCTGATATACAACACTGATATGCTGCTGATATACGCCTTTGATATGCAGCCTCTATTGCTGATATATACACACTGATATGCTGCTGATATACTCCTCTGATATGCAGCCTCTATTGCTGATATATAACATCAATCGACATATGCTTCTTTGGAATGCTGCCTCTTTATCACTGATAGCTCTATTGCTTCACCCTTTAACCTGCATATCAAACCGTGTTGAAGAGAGGGGTCAATCTCTTCTTATATAGGCTGAATAGGAGAGAAGTGAATAGCTTCTGAAATAGTAATCTGTTTGCATGCTTTAATCATAACTTAGCTTCATATTTTAGTTCTAGAACTAGACTTGAGACTTTGTAAGTTACAATTTCACCCTTTTTGACTGGCATATGTAAGCATTTCAACTTAGCATGCATGATGACATGCATGCATGCAACATAAACTAGTCATATGCAACATGCATGTGGGATGCATGTAACATGCAACAACTTGACAACAAAATCTTTGACTTAGACATGCAACTTTGGCTTCTACAACTCAATTTCTTTACAAGGCAATTTCACCTTCATGGTGGATAATGTTACACGCGTCAACGCACTAGATCAATACATTTATATCATTTGCAATATTAGGAATATCGCTTGTTTCTAGCTCATGTGAATTTAATATTCAACCTAACTTTTGCTAAATGCCTTGACTTTTGCTCATGGTCATGGGCGTCGGCTAGGCTCACGAGGTTATACCTTCCCTCGACTTTTGCACCACTGCCTATGCTCACAGAGCTGTAATGCCTCCCCTTGACTTTCGTACTCAGACTGCCTATGCTTACAGAGTTGTAATGCTCCTGACTTTTGCATTAGGACTCACATAGCATCTCGTTTGCCCCGACTTTTGGTTTGACTCACAGAGGTTGTACATTCCCCCGCTATATACCTCACAAGATCAAGCTTGGATTCTAAATCTTCCTCGCTAGCCTTAGGGTGGCCTTCCATGGCTTCTCATTTGAGAATATCACGATGCTGCCAAATTTAACATGTACCTCAATATATGTTTCACTTCTATCTAGTGTGCTCTCCTTGGTTCAACCATGAACCGAATGAGAGTATTTATAACAAAACAAATGTCTAGCTTAGTATTGAATGCATACATGAGAGCTTCTGTAATAACTGCTGTATACGGTAGGGTCCACTGCCTCCTTCTTGTAAGAATCTATATTCTTCCAATTAGTAACCATGGGTGTAGACATCGCTAGGCGCCCCGCATCCTAACCTCTTTCAAGATCTCTATCACAGATTCGCTTATCCTGTGAAAATCTCGCCATCTTGTTGCCACACCTTCAATCCAAGAAAATAGTGCATCAACCCCAAATCCTTCATATTGAACTTCGAAGCAAGATCCCTCAGATTCTATGATGAGCCTCCTCGCGGAACTGGGCTTAAATAGATCATTCACATATAATACGAACGAAAGTGGCTCTCCCCCAATCACGATATAATAGAGATTTGAGTCTCATTCTCCACGGCTCATACTCCCAAGTAATCCATCATCGTGCTAATACCACACTCAGAATCCATCAATGTGCTAATACTACACTGGTGCTTGTGCCCATGGCCCCATACAATGCCCTTCGGGCCTACGCATATGGACTCTCCCATATATCTCAAAACCTCTCGCTGTTCTATACACTTCCTCCCTCAATAACCTCCATTGAGGAAAGCCGCCTTGACGCTCATCCGATGAATCCGCCCCACCCATCTCTCGCTACTAATGAGATCACGCCCCGATGGAAGTATATCTAGCTACTGTAGCAAATGTTTCGGGCTATAGTCACTCCTTTTGAGAGAACCCCTTAGCCACCAACCTAGCTTTGAATTTCTCAATGTCAGCTTATCCTCGCAACATGCTTGATCTTATAGATCCAACTAGAAGTTACCACAGACTTTTCCTCGTGTCTTCCCGCACCACTCTCCCAACATCATATACTTTTACGCATGGAGGCATGCTCTTCCACCATGGCATCTCAAACCTCGCTACTCCGATGCCTCCTCAAAATGGAAGGCTCCCCGCCAATGGGATCACTCATATTAATGCCATATACCCTGAATAACACTGTGGTGGCCTGCTCTGTCTTACACTCATCCTAGGTGTACCCACAAACTCTTGAGCATCTCGTAATGTCTGAGAAACCTCTCGGTTCCTTTTCCTCCCTACAGTAGGAGGTGCAATCTCGATGGGTGGAGCTTCTTGCTCCTCATCCTGCTCCACTACTTGAGTACTAGTCCTTGTACCTGTACCTGTCCTTGTAACCTGTACCTATGATTCTTGTTCCTCTTTTGGAGCTATCAACTCTTGATCCCCTGTTGCTGCTGGCACATCATAAGATTTCCTTAAAGCCTTCTCCTCACACCACATCCCTTCTGACCACTGTTTTCTTTAATGCCAGAACATAGGCTCGATAGGCCTTCGAAGTTTCACTGTAGCCAATGAAGATTCCCTTCTCAGCTGTGGAATTGAGCTTCGTCATCTTATTAGAGGGAACATGACAATAGACTAGGCAACAAAAGATCCTGAAGTGACCAACTTCCGGCTTCTACCCTGTAAATGCTTCTTTAGGAGTCAATCTTTCCAACACTTTGTGAGGACTCCTATTCTTTATGTATACTGCAGTACTGCATGCCTCTGCCCATAGAAACTTGGGCAGATTCTGGTCATACAACATAGCTCTAGCAGCACTAACAATGGCCATGTTCTTCCTTTTCGCTACCCCATTTGCCAAGGGTTATAGGGAACTGTCAATTCCTTCTTGATCCTTGTTTGTGCACATAACGCCTTGAAGGCTTTCCCTATGTACTCACCTCCATTGTTTGATCTGAGAACCTTTATCTTCCTTGCTGTCGATTCTCCACAAGAGCCTTAAACTGTTGGAAGTGACTGAAGACCTCATCTTTGGCCCTCATGAAGTAGATCCAGGTTTTCTTGGAGAAATCATCAATGAATGTGACAAATACTCACATCCTGTGAAGGTGCTGAAGAATAGGCCCGCATACATCTGAATGCACTAAATCCAGTATGCCCTTCGATCTACTGTGTTAGAAATAGGGAAAATTGAAAACAAAAAAATACTTTTAAAATTCTGTTCATCAGATCAGCATAAAGAATGAAAGATATAAACAGATCTGGAAACAAACAAAAATTCTGAGTATAAAAAATAAACTTCTATCTTACCTCCTGATTCAATGATAGATGTACCTCTCACATGTGTGTATGTAAGCCTCTGCAAATATGCTGAGAATTTAGTTTAGGTTCTTGGATCAAACTTCTAGGGTTTGATATCTGTCAATGAGGGATTGTATAGTTTTTCCAATGATAGAGACTCCCAAAAGAAACAACAATAAACTCCCAGACAATTAGATAACAGTATTACCCCAGCAGAGAGAACCCTTTACAACACCGTGATATAACACAGGAATGAAAACTGGACAACAAATCCTCACTCAGGCAATCTGGACAGCAACAGGGCAAACCTTCCATAAACAAAACAGCAAAACCTTTTACTCAGAATTTCTGTATAGTAATAGGGTAAACCCTCCATAGGCATCTCAGCATAACCTTTTACTCAGAATTTCTTGACAACAAGAAGGTAAACCCCTCCATAGGCATCTCAGCATACCTTTTACTCAGAGTTTCAAGACAGCAAGAGGGTAAACCCTCCATAGGCATCTCAACATACCTTTCACTCAGAGTTTCTGGACAGCAAGAGGGTAAAACCTTCCATAGGCACCTCAAAGTACCAAGCAGCAGCCAGAAGGAGAGGCCGCGGCCTACACACAACAAAACGTCAGCCGAGAGACCTAAAGGGTAGATCCGACACCCTAAAGGAAGCACTTCAGAATAGTGGACAGGTCCGGTGGCTAACCCTGCTTAGATGGACAGATCCGGCTGCTCAAAGGAGACACCTCAGCATCTCTTGCACCAACAAACAGTCAAGAAGTAGCACCCAAGACCCAAAAAAAACTCAGAGCTGAATCTGATCCACCAACAAAAGAGGCCGCATCAACACAAGAAACAAAATGCTTAGGTAGCCGCATAGCAGAGAGAGGAGGAAAAGTGAGTGTTATAAAACAATAGGGTAGGGTCTTATTTATAGTTAGAGAGGGTTAGGGTAGATATAATAATAATTCAATATTGACATTTTAATTAATATAACATTAATTAATATGTCAATTTAATATTAATATAACTATAAATAATAAAACCCTAAACATATAAAACCCCAATCACACAAATAAAACCCTAAACACAAAGTAAAACCCCAATCACATAAAGCAAGAGGGAAAGCAAAACAACAAGGGGTACTTGTTAGGGCAAAGTTAAGGGGGCCCATAATGGCAAAACATGTCCACCGAGTCTCATAATGACTCATAAACTTTATCATCAATGATGATAAGAGGGTACATCAACAATGGACATGACCACATTCAGGCACTTCAGCCTTTGACCATCCCGAGAGGGGAAGAGGATCACACATCAACACATCTTGGTACTACACCAAGATCTACTTGGTCAAAGACCGGTTTTCCCTAGAACACATCTGGGGGCTTAGAACACATCTAGGGTCTTATCCACCAAGGTACAAGACTAAGGATCAACCCATGCATTAAGCAAAGGTTCCCTGGAGCAAATCTAGGGCCCTAGACACATCTAGGACTTATACCAACCACCAAGGAACACATCCAAGGATCAATCCAGCACTGGGCAAGGATTCCCCTGGAACATATCGTGGGGCCCTAGACACATCTAGGACTTGTTTATATCAACCACCAAGGAACATATCCAAAGGATCAATACAAGCATAGAGCAAGGATTCGCTGGATCACATATCTAGGGGCCCTAGACACATCTAGGGACTTATCGCTTGTCCAAGACCAAGAACCCCTACCATATTGGGGCCCCACTAGGTCTGGCTAGCTCTCACTGCTGGTCTCATACCAAGAAACCCTGGGCAGAGTGTGTTGGGGCCCTAGTCCAATAACTAGGGTCTTTCCATCCTCCTGAGAATGGCTCTTGCAGCTGCATTGGCTCTCAACACTCCCTCTCAAAGCAAGAGAGGCATTCTAAGCAACACCAAGCTTGTCTCAAAGTGCGACACATACGGTCAATGACGAGGCTTGGTCAAAATATTCGTGGATTGTTTCGTCAGCTTCTGAACATACAATCAATATAGAGAATGTTTTTCTCAAGACTATGTCCTCAACATAGTGATATCTCATCTCAATGTGTTTTGTCATGAAAATACTGGAATCACAGAGAGCTTTACACAACTCGGGTTATCACAATGGATTTATTGTGGGTTCCAACTTAGCACCGAACAAATCTGAGAGCTCTCGAAATAATGCTTTTCTTCGGGCTCGGGGCTATGGAGCCCTCAAGCTCGCTGAACTAGAGATCATAGTTGAACCTAAATCAAGCAATATCCAAAGTACTCTTCTGGTCCACTTTACTGCCCATCCAATTTGAATCTTTAAATCCATGAAGCATTACACTTCCACCGAAGTGTATCTAGGCCCTTAGGCTATAGTCCCCCAAACATATCTCTTTAATATGTTTAACATCAACCACATGAATATGCTTTTGGTTCACATGAATTGGTTGAGGGCATCCACTGCATGATAAATATCCGATCCGGGTATGTATAAGATACATCAAGGACCCAATGATCTACCGGTATATGGTGAGATCTTCTAGATCTGAAATTGTGAAGCTGCTCAAATCTCTTTAGTTTAGAAATCATCGGTGTGGATATGAACTTACAGTCCAACATGCCAAGCCCTGCAGAGAATATCAATTGCATACTTGCTCTTGTGAGAGAAAGATTTCACCTAGTCAGCTTTGTGACACCTCTAAGCTCATAAAATAAATGCAAAAGACCCAAGTCTTTCATTTCAACTTATGTTGAAAGCTCCCTCTTAGTCCGAGCTATCAAAAATTTCCTTTCTTGTAAGGAACAGATCATCCTAAGATAATGTAGATGATTCTAGACAATCTTTATATAAAGATTGGGATCTCAATACTCTTGGTGAACTCAAGACTGTAGAGAAATTGTCAATTATTCCATAATGGGCTCTCGAGCTTGCTTCAATTCATGGGATTCTTTTCCATGGATTATGAACCCCTCAGGCTGTTCGATATATCATATAACCTCTTGCTCAACTTCACCTTAAGAAAAATCAGTTTTAACATCTATCTAGTGAAGTTTCCAATGAAAAAAACTGCGGCAAGAGAGATAATGATCCCGATGGAAGTAATCTGACAATAAGAGTAAGGATCTCGTCATAGTCAATCCCTTCTATCTGAGAGAAGTCACGAAATACAAATCTAACTCTCAATACTGCCATCTGCTGCATGTCATTGCCTAACTCACATATAGGGACTGCTCCCTCCGAGTTCACAAGATGCTTTGATTGAGGTTGTATCTCTTTAAGTGTACTTGGTGCAGGTACCAAGTTTAATATGAAAATATTGAACTTGGTTGGGCTGAAGACATACTTGTACTTTGCAGCCTGCTACCAGCTGTAGCTATTTGGGGCATCTTTTGTGTATGCAGTATCTGTTAGTTCAAGTAACTGTCCTACTAGATTGATGTTTATGCAAGACCCCTTTTATAGGGGTTTGGTTCTTGATCAGAGTTACTTACTAATCCTTACACTGATCAAATTGGATCTTTTAAAGGCAACATATATCTGTAATGTAACCAATAAATTCTCTCAGCAAGATCTGTCGAAGTTGATATGGGAGAACCCAAGTAGGATAAAATGCATATGGATATTTGTGGCTACGTAATGGAATGTAAGTAAGCCCATGTACGTTCAGTTTAAAAAATACTGAGAATCCTTCTTTGAGTGCCAAACGATTTGAAAAAGGAAACTTGAACACGATCTCAAGGAATCTGCAATAGAAAATCAAGGATCCACCAAAAATAAAGAACACTAGACTCCAGATTCTCCTAACAAGCAATCTCTCTTAACTAGTATTGGTCACTCCACCAATAATCCAAACAAGTTTACTTTGGCACCCAGACTTGTATCCTACAAGTGTACTTGTAACCATATGCTACAAATCCCATCTCTTCTTCTTGAATCTTCTCATGAACCTTACTGCTCAAGATAAAGAAGATAAAGTACAAATGAAAGAGACAAGTTCGCTCTATCTCTCTTGACACAAGCATGTGTTCAATATGAATTATGAAAAGACTTTTCCTTCCTTTATTTAATGAAAGCGAGGGAGGACAACAATCATAACATGAAAAAAATAAAGTTATGTAAGTGGTAATCATGATCATAAGG
Organism: Picea sitchensis; assembly: GCA_010110895.2. Taxonomy (NCBI): domain Eukaryota; kingdom Viridiplantae; phylum Streptophyta; class Pinopsida; order Pinales; family Pinaceae; genus Picea; species Picea sitchensis. The sequence goes on along the minus strand of SNQJ01S0072155.1, from coordinate 46,549 downwards.
AGGACTTGTGACACTACATGCTTGCTCTATCCATTGGTGGATAGGGCTGCTATAAAATCTGCAAGGTGAATATGGCAGCCCATCATTAAGCCATAAAAGTCTTCAAACTCCCCCAGCCCTTGCATTGCAATGATTACCCTTAGAGGCACCTCAGAATTGATCTTGATCAAACCATTGAGAGGAAGGGCCCATTCTATATGAGGCTTTGAGCGATGTCTCTATTAATTTGAAAAATAAATTAAATTTGAGATGCAGTGGACAGACCAACTTGGTGACTTTGCCCTTGAAGTCTCTGGACAAACCCATTTCAAACAAAAACAGTCAGAGGTACTGTAGCCATATGTCATAAAAGAATTATAGGTCTACTACAGGCTGTAAAGATTGCTGCACCTTATCAGTATATCCATCTACTGTAGATTCATAAACATCTAACATTCCACTTCATAATAGATGCTTGTCAAAAAATAGTAGACCTCTTTGAGACTTGTGCATTAAAGCATAATTCACAGTTTTAATAAAGAGGACAAATAATTATAGTCAAAGTAATTGCACACACAGATTATTGCTTAGTTTGAAGCACTGTCAACACTACCAGATAGGGTAATCCCCCTTACAAAATCAATACTTCCGGAATACACAGATCACTGGGTAACAAAACCATGGCTGCTAGAGCTGGTCACTATGAAGATATTTTGGAATACACCAAGTGCTATCAGAGGCTATCATGACAAACACATCATTGAATTAAAAGAAGGCCATTTACTAACCCATTCTACCTTTCTTGAATCAGGGGCCCATGCTGCACATTGGACAGGAGACGATGCTGCAACATGGAGTGATCTCTGGTACTCCATGTGTCCACCACTAAGCATAGAAAGTTGGGTCAAGTAGTAAATTAAAACAATAAGAAACAACCTTCAGAAAGCAAAATAAAAACTGAACTAGGTGCCCTAAAGGTCATTATACAAGCACTGGCCTTTTCAAAATAGACATAAAGTCAAGGAGAACATAGCATCTTGTGTTTGGGTTTCAATGACTGCTGATCTGCAAACCCTAAGAAGTGGATCTATGCAGGCTCAAGTCTGCAACTCTTGATCTCTTCTAATACCTAAGCTCGATTGTTGAATTTACATGTAGCAGCGAGAGCCATCCTCCCGAGGATTACTAAGACCCCGTGGATCTAGATCTAGGGCACCCATTGCACTCCTGGGATATGTGATCCGAGACATATATTGATTAAGACCCTAGGTTAGTACTGTACTCGCTTGTAATCGGTACCCATGCCTAGTGCATGGAAGGCTTGGTTCGTAACTAAGCAGCTTGAAGACCCTAGGTTAGTAACTGTGGCCCTCGGTTAGTAACTGTGGTAACCATGCCTTGGGCATGGAGTCTTGGTTTGTAACCAAGAAATCAAAGACCCTAGGTTTAACTGTGGCCCCGGCGCACCAGGGTAACCATGCCTCGGGCATGGGAGTCTTGGTTTGCAACCGTCAGCTAAAGCACCCTAGGTTAGTAACTGTGGCCCCTCAAGTTAGTACCTGCGGCAACATGCCCGGGCATGGGAGCCCTTGGTCTAGGACTAAGCATTTAAGACCCTAGATACCCCTAGGGCCCCGATCAGCCAGGTAAATTCATGCCTGGGTATGGGAGTCTTGGTCTTTGACTAAGCATTTAAGACCCTAGGTATTTCTAGGGCCCCTGGGCTGAGTCCAAGGTGCTCATGCCTAAGGGCATGGGCTGATCCTGGTCTCTCACCTTGGTGTGAAACTTGATGGCTATGACCTTCCTCTCAAGAAGGGCACAACCACAAGTGGGATAAAGTCCCTTATGCAGTTATGATAAAGTATGAGGTTCACCATATGATTTGATGGAATGAGTAATGCCACCGTCAAGCCCTTGGTTGTTTGTTTGAACCCTTGGTGTCTTTGGTCTCTTGCTTGTGGGCTTTGTAAAACCTTTACCCTGTTGTGGGCCTTGGTTATTTGTTTGTGGTTTTTATTTTATTTGAGGGCTAAATTTTAAATGATATTAATCACATGTTTAAATTAAAAATTTAAAACATGAATATTATATTAATTTTTATTTATCCCTCTACCCTAACCTAAACTATTTAAAGGACCTCCCAACCATTTAGATACACACTCTATTGTGATCATACTCTCAGCGTGGAGTCCCCTGAAACTGTGCGGCCTCAGTCCTTGTTGGTAGTCCTGCTTTGGTGAAGGTTCCAGCTGCTATCCTGTCTCAGCCAAGGGCTACTGCCTTCCTTTCCTGCTGCTGTCTATGCCTTAGGTAGCCGCTGTCCAATTGAGGGTACCGTAACCTGTTTTGAAGGGTAAGCAACCTGTGTGGGAGGGGTAGCTGTCCAAAGTATGTCGGACTCCGTGGAAGGAAGCCAAGCACCTTAGAAGGTACTGGCCCTTTGCTTGAGGTTGCCCTGTCAAATAGAAGGAGCCAAGGCTCCGTGGAGAGGGTTAGGGTTTCTCTGTTGGGGTTTTGGGTTTCCCTTTTAACATTGGTGGCATGAAAGTTCTTCAATCGGTGGATAGAGATCTTCTATAGATCAGAACTTCAACTTTAACTGAGCATAAACCAAAAGACCTTATCTCATTGTGGTTGAGCTTCATCCTCTTTGGTAAGTCTACTGCCAGGTATGATTTTGATTGATTTCTATTGAAAGTTTTCAGATCTGAACTATTGTGATTTTTCTTTGTTTTGATCTACTGTTATATTTGAAAGTTTGTTAGTTTCAGAATTGATAATAGATCTGCTGTTATTGATCTTATATCATTTGCTTCAGGAATGGAATTATAAATCTGCTGTTATATTCAAAGGGTTTTTGTATCTCTGTTTGATCTAAGATACATTGTGAGTTTTGCTGCTGATCTACATTTAACATTGCTGTTATATATGTTTGAGAGGTCTAACGTCTCTGTTTGGATCTGAGTTTAATATCTCATTGTTTGAAGCCTTTGCTGTCAAGATATGGGTTTCATTTATCACTGTTAAGATCTAGATTTATTGTTTATCCTAAAGTTCAGATTTCTATTATTCTGTTACAACCCTATATGCTGTTCTGTTCTTCAGATCTAAAGCTAAGTTTTGTCTTATTTTTAAAAAGAGACTACTGTCTGCTCCTTACTCTAAAAATCTAACACTGATACCATGTTAGGAAATAGGGAAAATTGAAAACAAAAAATGCTTTTAAAATTCTGTTCACTGATCAGCATAAAGAATGAGAGATATAAACAGATCTGAAACAAACAAAAATTTTGAGTATAAAAAAAATAAACTTTTATCTTATCTCCTGATTCAATGATAGATGTACCTGTCATATGTGTGTATGTAAGCCTCTGTAAATATGCTCAGAATTTAGTTTGTTCCTGGATCAAAACTCAAGGGTTTGATCGCTGTCAATGTGGACTATGGGACATATTTTCCAATGATAGAGACCCTCAAAAGAAACAGCAATAAGCCCCCAGACAATTACGGATAACAGTAATACTCCCAGCAAAGTAGAACCCTCCATAACACAGTGATATAGCACAGGAAAGAAAAATTGGACAGCAAAAGATAAACCCCCTTCACACAGGAAATCTGGACAGCAAGAGGGCAAACCTTCCATAAACAAAACAGCAAAACCTTTCACTCAGAATTTCTGGACAGTAAGAGGGCAAACCCTCCATAGGCATCTTAGCATAACCTTTTACTCAGAATTTCTTGACAACAAGAAGGTAAACTCTCCATAGGCATCTCAGCATACCTTTCACTCAGAGTTTCTAGACAGCAAGAGGGTAAACCCTCCATAGGCATCTCAGCATACCTTTCACTCAGTGTTTCTGGACAGCAAGAGGGTAAAACCTTCCATAGGCACCTCAGCATACCATGCGGCAGCCAGAAGGAGAGGCCGTGGCCTACACACAGCAAAATGTTAGCCCAAAGAAGAGGCCGCGGGACCTATAGGGTAGATCCGGCACCCTAAAGGAAGCACTTCAGAATAGTGGACAGGTCCGGTGGCTAACCCTGCTTAGATGGACATATCCGGCTGCTCAAGGGAGACACCTCAGCATCTCTTACACTAGAAACAGTCAAGAAGTAGCACCCAAGACCAAACAAACTCAAATCTGAACTGATCTAATTACAGAATAGGCCGCATCAACACAAGAAACAAAATACTGAGGTAGCTGCAACAAGGAGAGAGAGAGTGAAAAGTGAGTGTTATAAAAAGCAATAGGGTAGGGTCTTATTTATAGTTAGGGGAGAGGGGTTAGGTAGATATAAAAATTAACATATTTACATTTTAATTAATATGTCAATTTAATATTAATATAAATTGTCCTGTCACTTGTCCCAAACAAATTAAAACCCTAAACACACAAAGTAAAACCCCAATCACATAAAGCAAGAGGGAAAGGAAAACAACAAGGGGGTAATACTTGTTAGAACAAAGTCAAGGGGGGTTCATAATCACAAAACATGTCCACCTGAGTCTCATAATGACCTATAAACTTTATCATCAACGTGATAAGAGGGTGCATCAACAATGTCGTCAGTTGTCCATTCATAGGCACTTCTAGGTCTCACTTGACTATCCTAGGAGAGGAAGAGATCACACATCAACACATCTCGGTATTACACCAAAATCTACTTCTACTCAAGATCAGTTTGTCCTTGGAACACATCCCGGGGCCCTATAACACATCTAGGGTCTTATCCACCAAGGTACAAGACTGAGGATCAACCCATGCATTAAGCAAGGGTTCCCTAGAGCACATCCAGGGGTCCTAGACACACATCTAGGGACTTATACCAACTTCACCAAGGAACACATCCAAGGATCAATCCGCATTGAGCAAGGATTCCTCGAACACATCCACGCCCTAGACACATCTAGGGGACTTATATCAACCATCAAGGAACATATCCAAGGAACAATCCAAGCACTGGCAAGGATTCCCCCTCGACCACATCCGTGGCCCCCTAGACATCTAGGGGACTTCAATCGCTTGGTCCAAGACCAAGAACCTCCCCAACATATAATCGGGGCCCCCTCACCGTGGTCTTTGCCATTGCTCTCACTGCTGGTCTCATACCAAGAAACCCTAGGATGCTAGGGGCCCTAGTCCAATAGCTAGGGTCTTTTTCCATCCTTCGAAAAAATGGCTCTTGTAGTCGTGATTCATGTCAACATACTCTTTGCATACTTTCCCAAGGCACACCCTTTACACACATCACTATGCTTGATGCTCAACTCTGGAAGGCCAGTCATTATCTCCTTGAGCACGTTAAGTACCCCATGGTGTAAGTGAGCCATCCTCCTATGCCATAATTCTCCCATATCCTTGTTGTTCCATATCAATGCCTGAGGTGACTCAAAATGCAACCTTTATAAATTGTGTGACCTGATCCCTATCATCTTGACCTGCTTCACACTCGGGTCAATGTACACTTGGCCCCTCGAAAAGACATCATACCTCGCCCTAAAACCCGCATCGGCCCACGTCTTAACAACACCAGAAACTGAATGTCTTAATTTTAATTCCTCCTCAAGTAGGGTGACTGTCCCTGGTCCTATTGGAGTACATTTGGACTTATTCCACATTTCTATATCGAAAGTCATCTCCTCCTCTCTGAAACTAAAGAAGTATTTTATAACTATTTTCATATGATATGATGCACCACTATCAATATAACACACCCCTGTGGCTCTTGTGCTTGAGCTAGAGAGGCAAGCGATGAGTGAGAAATCTTCATTAAACCTGGAAGGAAACTTGTCAATGTCTGCAGACGCTATTGTCTATGACTTCTTCTTGTCTTCTTGTTAGGACATTGACTCCTACTAGTGTCTTGCTTGTGACAAGCAAAACACTTAACTTTGCTCATATCACGTTTCTTCTCTCTTTTGGAGGTCTGCCCACTTCTTGAGCCTTTCTTGGTTTTAGCTTTTGCCCTTTCCTGCAAGAGAAATATTCTCTTCTTCCTCACCCTTATAATGACTGCTGCTACCACTTAGAGATGCTGCATGAAGTCATCCTACAATCGATCCCAGTATGGAGTGTGTTCCCTGGCAACAATGTCGCTCACAAAGACATCCCATGACTTGGAGAAGCCATTCAAGGCTATCCTCACAAGTTTAGTGCCATCCACATTTTCTCCAACAGTTGCCAATTCATCTTTTACTTGTCTAAGTTTGGTGAGGTAGGAGGATACACATTACCCCTTTTCCATTTTGCTATTTTAGAGTTTCTCCTTCAAAATCATCTTTCTGTTGAGGTTTGAAACAGTTTAATGATGACTTCCCACATCTTCCTTGTTGTATCCAATCCTAAGAGGTGAGGGACAATATGGTCCTTAACCCCATCCAAGATGATGCACCTTGCCTTGGAATCATTCGTCTTTTGAGCTTCAACTTGCTGTGCATCAATTGGAATTGCAATAGTCTTCTCTGCAAATTGCTTGACCCATACTCTAATGACAACAATATACGCTCCTTCTAGATGCCAAAGTTAGATGCCCCATCTAACCTATCTTCAAATTTGATACCTGAGATTGACATATCTCCGAAACCTTGTTGTCACAACCTCTTGGATTTGAAGAATACTGTTGGCTGAAACTTCCTGTGTAAACCCTTGGCTTCCTTCTCAGAGGCAAAGCTCTGATACCATGTTATTTTTTTTTATGCTCAACAAACTAATTTCTGAATACAATAGATTTTTATGCCTAGAACAAGAATGACAACACATTCTAAATTTTGATCTATAAAACAGAAATATAACTGAGAAATTTAACTTGCAATGCACAACATAAAATATAGAAACCAATCACACAAATTTTAGATAACAGAAATGTTGATGATTGCAACATCGTGTGACGTTCTCCAAGATACATTCTCCTCTGTGACTGAGTTGAGTCGACTTGTGAGAGAGCCCAGTGTTGGGTGTGCCCATGTGATGGGGTGTATCATTCTCCTCTGGACTGAGTTGAGTCGTACCCTAGTGTTGGGTGTGCTCATGTGATGGGTGTATCGTTCTTTGTGTGAGAGTTGAGTCGATGTGGTCTCCTGCGTTTGTACTCCTGTGGACTCAGTTGAGTCAGGCTTGAGATGGTACTCTAAATGATTCTCTTGTGGACTTAGTTGAGACAGAGATCTGTTGAGTATGACGTCCCTGTGGCTGAGCACAGGGGGACGTGTCCCTAGTGGCTGAGCACTAGTGGATGTTTGGATCCCTTGCTATATTGTTTAAGTGTAAGATTTACTTGTAACCCTAATTATGATGTAAAGGGTACAGATCGGCCCCACCATATGTGAAAGATAATTAAGGTTTATTGTAATAATTAATTATATTTCTGTGTTATTGAGGTCGGCCCTGTTGTGCCAATAGACAAACCTATTGTTGTGTCTGGTCTAGTAATAATAGAGGTGATTTCCCTATTGAGGAAACACACACTCTCACATGTAAACTCAGAATTTCAGCAAGTGCATGTAAGGCTGAAGTGCGCACCTCTCTTGGGCGCTAGTTTCAAGGTTGTAGAAGCACCCTCTTGTGTGCATTAGGGTTTATGGTTGGGGGATCTTCTTTTAAGAATATAGCAAAGGATTGCTAGGTTTTCTTCCCTCGAGTAGAAGGGTTTCCCAAGATAAATCTTGTGTATCTTGTGCATGGTAATTCTTCTTGTGATCTTGGTTATTGCAGCACTTATGTATGGTGTAGCTGCATTTGTTTATGGTTCAAGTACATGCTAAATGAAATAAATCTCATGCTTGAGCCTAGCTTAGGACTTGAAAGAGCCATTGGACAAGCTTTCAAAGAAAGCCGTCCTCTCTTCTGCAGAACCGTACGACCCTTCTATGGTTTCTAGAAAAAGGTACGTCACTCTCCTTTTTTGGTTGTTTCAGCACCTTCCACTGAAACGTTGGGGCTAATTTTTGCATAGGAGTGTATGGCCTCCTTCAACGCACCTCTAACAACTTTTAGATTGCAATTTCAAGAATTTTGGATTTTTGGCACTAGGGTTTCTAGGGTTTCGCAACTTTCTGCAGAATTTCGGTTTTAGGGTTTCTACAACTCATTGAAGGAGTTTTTCAGCTCACCAGTGTTCTTCTGACTTTCAAGGCTTATTGTTGGCAGTCATAAGTCCAAAGAAACCTAAGGTTGCTAGCCTAGCCTAACAATTAGGTTTCCTAGCCTAGTTGGTAAGGGTTTGTGGAAGAATCTACAAACCATGAGGAACAAAGCCTTGGTGGAAGTTAGGCTTGATGGATCAAGCAACTTCAGCTCCTGGAAGTCAAGACTATAGATCACCCTGGAAGAGGATGACTTATTGAGTGTGATACAAAAGACTCTACCGGAGACAACTACCGATGAAGAGAAAGAAGAATGGAAGGAAGATGACGTCATGGCAAGGAAGATAATCATCTATTTAGAAAGAGATCATTTCCTACCTCGTATTGCCAACCTGAAGACAACTTGTGAGATGTATGAAGCATTGAAGAATATGTTTGAGAGTAACAAAGCTCTTACATTGAAGGGTCAGCTTCAAAATATCAAGATGACAGAAGCTGACACCATTACTACCTTCTTCATGAAGATTTCATAGATCATAGATCAGCTGGGTGCCATTGGAGAAACCATATTAGACAGAGAACTTGTCTTGACTACTCTCAATGCTCTTCCAAGACATTGGGAACCATTTCTTCAAAGTATCAATGGTAGAGAAGAACTACTTACTTTTGATCGTCTATGGATAGATTGTACCCAGGAAGAAATCAGACTTATAGCTAGAGGAGTGCAAGACTCCCTTAATGATGACAATCATGCTCTTGCCTTTCATACAAAGAAAGGAGGAAGAAATAGAAGAAGCTTCAATCAAGCATTCAAAGGCGAGAAGACTTCATCAGCTTTAGGTCATGATCATAGAAAAGACAAATCAAAGATCCAGTGTTTCAAATGTGACAAGTATGGACACTTTGCGAGAAATTGTCCTACTAGGAAGAGAGGAAGACAACATGCCTCCATTGCTGACGTTGATCTAGACCCACCTCAGAAAGATGAAGACATGAAAGATGAGGCTTTCTTCTTCTGAGCTTTCTCAGGAGGACCAAAAGCAAGATTGAGCATGACTGTAGACTAAGGTAAGTTTTGTACTACATTCCTTATTTGATTTCATCATTACCCTGTAGTTGCTTGCATTTTGATAATGAAGGGT
>SNQJ01S0072155.1:19064-37292 GCA_010110895.2 Picea sitchensis | reverse complement strand
CATGAAAGATGAGGCTTTCTTCTTCTGAGCTTTCTCAGGAGGACCAAAAGCAAGATTGAGCATGACTGTAGACTAAGGTAAGTTTTGTACTACATTCCTTATTTGATTTCATCATTACCCTGTAGTTGCTTGCATTTTGATAATGAAGGGTATTATCCCTGGTATGGGAGCCCTCTTGACTTAGACCATTATCCCTGGTACAGGAGTCTAAATTTTCTTGGTTGGTTATTATTCTAGTACAAGAGGCCATTTTGGTTGTTATCCCTATGGGAGGCTATCTTGGTTGTTATCCCTATGGGAGGCTATCTTGGTTATTATCCTAGTACGGGAGGCCAACAAAGTACTGTAGAGTCAGTAGAGGACTTGAGAAGACATGAGATGTCTCTAGGTTAGCAACACAGGAAAAGGAAGATGTCTATCCTTCAAACTTCAGAGGGAGTCACTTGACTTAGAGGGAGTCAAACTATTTGAGAAGAAGGAACAAACAATATCTTCTCTCCCTTCAACAGTTCAGAGGGAGACAACCATTGATCCAGTCGATCCAATTGATCCAGTCGATCCAATTGATCCAGTTGATCTAGTAGCTCTAGTCGATGCTCCCAGAGACATTATAGTAGGCCATAAAAGGCCTGCCTAGGCTCGACAGACTCTGTAGGAGGCAGAGGGACTTGCAGCTCCTCGAGGCACATTTCGAGAGAGCAAGAGACCACAAAGATTTTCGAGCTATGTTTCAGCGATGGGCCACATCATTGATACTGAGCCTTCTTGTCATGGAGAAGTAGTAGGTCAACAGGTATGGCAAGTTGCCATGATAGAAGAGTATCAATCCATCATGAAGAATTATGTGTGGATCTATAAGATCAAGCATGCAGCTGATGGAAGTGTTGAGAAGTACAAAGCGAGATTTGTGGCCAGAGGATTCTCACACGTGGAGGGAATTGATTACGAGGAGACATTTGCTCCTGTAGCCCGATACATTTCCATCCGTACTATCATTGCACTAGCTGCATTCATGAGTTGGAACTACATGAGATGGATGTAAAGACAACCTTTCTCAATGGTGAGATTGAGGAAGAAGTTTACATCGAGCAACCAGAAGGATTCGTGATACATGAGCATAAGTCTCATGTGTGCAGGTTGAAGAAAGCCCTGTATGGACTAAAGCAGACACCTCGTGCTTGGTATGAGAAGATGGATGGATTCCTGATGAGTTTGGGCTTCAACAAGAGTGTTGCTGATCCAAACCTATATTATCATATTGTTGGTGATGAGTGCCTGATCTTGGTCCTGTACGTTGATGACTTATTCCTCACCAGTTCATAAAGACTTATTATTGAATTCAAGCGAGCATTGACTTCTGAATTCGAGATGAAGGATCTGGGTATGATGCACTACCTCTTGGAACTAGAAGTATGGCAGAGGACCGATGAGATTTTCTCGAGTCAAGGAAAAGATACAGTGGAGATATTGAAGAAATTCGGTATGACAGACTACAAATCCATTCCTACACCGATGGTGATGGATCTGAAGAAAATGAACGAGGCTTCTATTGATTCAGGCGAGATTGGTCCACATCTTTACCAACAACTGATTGGATCATTGATGTATCTGGTTAACACCAGACCTGATATATGCTATGCAATGAACATACTCAGTCCGTTTATGAGTCAGCCGAGACAGACTCATTGGATAGCAGCGAAGCATGTATTAAGATATCTACGAGGCACAGTTGGATATGGCCTGAGATATGCCTCCGGTGTAGACATGAGATTGCAGGGATATGCCGATGCAGATTGGGCAGGGAGCGCAGTGGACCGGAAGAGCACATCTGGTTGTTGTTTTACCTTGGGGTCTGCCATGGTTTCCTGGTGCAATAGGAAACAAAGCTCTGTGGCTTTGAGTACCATAGAAGCAGAGTATACAATGTTGAGTGTGGCAGTCTGCGAAGCAGTGTGGCTTCGCAAGCTCCTTGCGGATTTATTTGATCATGAGATGGATTCCACTATTATCCATTGCGATAACCAGAGCTGTGTGAAGCTCTATGAGAATCCTATGTTTCAGGATAAATCGAAACAGATTGAGATCAAATACCATTATATCAGAGACATGGTGCAGAGGAAAGCAATACACATGCAATACCTTCCTACATAGGAGCAGATTGCAGATATCTTCACCAAACCGCTTGCCAGGACGAAGATCGAGTACTTCCGTGAGAGACTTGGCTTGGTGGAGAATGCCTCCCTAGCTGAGAGGGAGAGTTGATGATTGCATCGCCGTGTGACATTCTCTAGGATACGTTCTCCTCTGTGACTGAGTTGAGTCGACTTGTGAGAGAGCCCAGTGTTGGGTGTGCCCATGTGATGGGGTGTATCGTTCTCCTTTGGACTGAGTTGAGTCGTGCCCCAGTGTTGGGCGTGCCCATGTGATGGGTGTATCGTTCTCCTCTGTGTGAGAGTTGAGTTGATGTGGTCTCCTGCCTTTGTACTCCCATGGACTTAGTTGAGACAGAGATCTGTTGAGTATGACGTCCCTGTGGCTGAGCATAGGTGGACGTGTCCCTAGTGGCTGAGCACTAATGGATGTTTGGATCCCTTGCTATATTGTCTAAGTGTAAGATTTACTTGTAACCCTAATTATGATGTAAAGGGTACAAGTCGGCCCCACCATATGTGAAAGATAATTAAGGTTTATTGTGATAATTAATTATATTCTTGAGTTATTGAGGTCGGCCCTGTTGTGCATTCAAAAAGATACAGATACTGTATATGAGATATCACTTACATAAAAAGGATACAGATACTTGAACTGAAGTGATAAGCAAAAAGTAATGACCAATGCCAAATAGTGAAAGCTGCTACTTAGATGTTATGCCACAGGTTGTTGCTGAAAGATAAATGCTTGCATATGTTGCTTGAAAATTTTAAAGGTTGCTTAGTGTTGAGTGTTTTATAATGATATGACTGAGATTATTATGAACTTTGCTTGTCAAAGTGAAATGCTTGAAAATAAACTAATCTAATGTGTGGCCTCTCTAGAGGCTATCCCTTTGCTTGGAAATTTGCGGAGAACTTGCCGAAGCCCAAAGACTTCACCAACAAGCTCAATGAAGGTGTTGGAAGTCCAACATGGGGAGAACCTAGATCTCAAAGTTCTCGTTTGACTTCACACACTCCCTTCATGCGGTTTTCCTAACGTCAAGATAACTCCTTTTGAGATTGTCCTATTAGATTAGATTCACATTGACCAACCCCGGTTCTGATGATTTCTCGAGATCGAGCTAAGCTCGCAAGGGCTCAGAGCATACATCGGGGAGCTGAGGGGATGGGTTTATTTCCAAATAAAAGAAATTGCAGTAAAAGTAAATGTGTGACTAATTACTAATCCCGCATTGTCCAGCCTCTTTTCAAAGGAGTTGAGGGGACTGGTTTATTTGCAAAAGAAAAGTAAAATGACAAGAAAGTAAATGTGTCACTAATTACTACTGTCCACACCGTCCAACCTCTTTTCAGAGGAGCTGAGGGGACGGATTTATTTGCAAAAGTAAATAAATGCGAAATTGAAAGATTGCAAGTTGAAACTAATTAAACAATCAAACATTACTTTGCAAAAAATTAAATCTAATCTAAAGATTTGTTGTGTAGTGCTTAAAATTGTGATTATGATTCCTTTTACTTAATCTTAAGATGCAAAATGAATCGAACATATGCTGAAAGGGAAATCATGCAAAAAATAGAACACACCACAACACCGGTTTCCCCCTTAGGGGGGAAGAAAGAAAGAGTGAGGCCTCCTTAGCCCCACTTATTTTATTACTTTGATATTACAATGACTTTCTTCTTTCTTTGGGAGGCTTGTGATCCTTATAGCCTAGGATCACAAGTATTACAAGGTTTATATGAATTCTAGTCTTCAATGGTAAACTCTCGGGGTCCAAATTGTTCCGATTTTGGTCAAATCCGGCAGAGTTTCTCCCTCTTTTATTGGCAACCTGCTAAATTAGTTCAAATCTACCCAAAAGACACTTTAAGAGTGCCTCTGGAAAACAAACTTTGAAACTTAAATTTGCTAAAAAAAATCTAGGTATAAAACAAGATTTTTTGGGACTTTTTATGGTAAATAGAAGCTAAAAAGGGGCTCTCTTAGCTACTTTTGTTTGCTGTTATAAAACAGCGAGCAAAAGTGACTAATTAGCTTGCTTTAATCAATGAAAACTTCTTCACTTTATGCCTAAGAATTTCTATGTGAAGAACTTGCAGAATAAAGTGAAAATTCCACTTAGATCTATCCTTTTAGATGTTGAAAAATGAACCTAGATCTAAGTATGGCTGCATGCAAAGCAAGAATGAATTAAAATTTAACTTTGAAACTCAAACTAAATCTAGCTATTGCATGCATAAAGAAGTAACCAAAAAGAAAGGAAGAGGTTTTATGAATGGAAAATCCTTTGCTTGAGCTTGAAATCCCTTGGGAAAATGGAGTCTTCAAGTGGGTGGAAGAGGAACTTCGTCTTCTTTTGGTGCTTGAAGGAATGAAATATCCAAGATCGGTCCAATACTTCTTCAAAGCTAGAGGTACCTGTGAACTTAAAAGAAACCTTGCAACAATATTTGTTAAGATTATGGCGGCACCTACACGAAAGACTCAAACAACATGTTAGTTAAACAAAACAAACATGCATATTATAATCTTGCAAGTAAATACACAATAGAATCATAGAAAGCAAACAAGCTTACTTAATTCTATCCAAGGAGTGATAACACCCTTCAAAGGCCTATCTAACAAATGAAGATACAAAATTACAAGAACAAGATCACCTCATAGTCCAGTCATATTAACAATAGCTCCATACACATTCTTGACCTCCAAAGTCTCTTTATATTCCAAATAGCATAAAAAGCTCTTACAGAATGATTACAACAAGCATTGGTCGAATTCCCATTAGCTAGAGAAGGAGGGGTTGACTTGCTTATAAGGAGATTTGGGTGACAATCCCAAGGCAATGCGCATGGACAAGTGGAGTGGGTGCATAACTAGAGTGCAAATGAGTGGCAAGAGAGAGTGGAGTGAACTTGCCACATCTCCACTTGAGGAAGAGTGGTGGCAAGCCACCTCATGAGGTTAGGTGTGATTGAGGGTGAGTCAATCCTTGGGATTGATGTCCCAACTTGGGAGTGCGCCACCTCAAGGTTGCCTTCCCTCTTTGGAACCTTCACCTAATTGCCACATCATTCAATAACTTGGCTCATCCTTTAGTTAAGTCGCCTTACTTTCCTAGATTCAAGACACAAGAAAACATGTTTGAGACATGTTTCCTAAATAATAGGCTTGCTGATTTTTGCCTTTATTTTGTCATTTATTTATCTTTTTCGAGAGAAAATCAAATTTTCTCGAGTAAAACTCAATGTTTTCCCTCAAAAAGGTGGTATTTAGGTAAAGTGTGTACTCTGGACATGAAAACGAGTACCTACAAGGCATATGATGCCTCCTAGTACTACATTTTTAACTTATTGACCAATTACAATTAAAATATCCCGATTATGTAGGAAATTTTTTATTTGCAAAAACATTAAAAAACTTAAGGGAGACTTAGGGCAATTTCCATATGACTCAATAAAGATGACCTAGCATGGTAATATAAACATTTAGACACTTAGGCTTAGATTTTCTATGCCAAGGCCTAACCATGAGCACATACTCCAGCGTTGGAGGTTATTTGAGTGAAAAAACTTGGAAATTATAACTCGCCTAAGAATAAATTCTCTGGCAAGAAATAATTAACAAGTGAAAAAAAACACTCTAGAGTAAGTACTCATGATCAAGTCTTAGGTGGCCAGGCCTTTTACAACATCATCATGCTAATCTCATATTTTTACAATGCTCTGCAGGGGATGGAAATGTGAAAAAAGTTGGTCAAAATGACCCGCTGGATTTCTTAGTCTCTGGCGGCTCAACTGCAGATCCATCTAGTTCAATTGAGTGGATAACAAGCCCCACAATTGGGTTCGATCTGGGTTGGAGAGGTTGTGGCCTGCTCCCTGTTCCTCTCGACTGGCCCTAATCTCGGCCCCAACCCTTCCTACACACCCTCAACAATAGGTACGACCCTCAAGGCCTCAGCAAATCAAGAGCTCGATCGCTCTCACACGCCCTGCCTCACAACTTAGCTGAAGATGAAGATTGTCAGTCTTCCTATCTCCCTCTCGACCCCTGGACTCTTCCAAGAATGCTTTCTCACCTTCGATCTGTAGCTGAAACCCTAAGTGTCATTCACCAAAGCAATGTGTCTCCTCAAGCCACCTCCTCTGCTTATAAATCTCTGGCTAGTTGATTCAATGGTGGAGATTAAATCCCCAACATGTCAAATCAATGGCTACGATCTAATCTGAAACTCACTTTGACTTTTGGATAAGATCAAAGAAGCTTCTCACAAAAAGTTAACTAATATTGATTAATAATTGACATTTCCTAAGTTTCAACTTAGGAAATATTTAAATGATCATGAATCAAATTAATTAATCTCATTTTCCTAAGTTAGACTTAGGAAAAATTTAAATGACTTGGAGAAACATTAATCCATGTGTCCTTTGCTTGCATGATACCTTGCCTAAGCCAAGATACCTATTCGAGCTACAATATTTCAACACACAACTGGTACAATGACTATCCTTGCTCAAAGAGAGAGTAGCTCGACTAGAGAATGAGAGAGAAGAAAAGTATGAGAGTATGCTACTGTTGCAAAACTCTAACCATAATCATGTAGCTCGACCTCCAATATATAGTAGTATGGGTGCACTTTCAAAGGAAGAGAGACCATGGGCGCATAGGAGAAGGAGTAGGAGTGTATGGTTCATGGGAGAGAATAATAGTGAGGAACACATGCGCACTAGTTAAGTGAATGCGCCCATAGTGAGTTATGCGCCCTATTTTTTAGGAGAAAAGCGCATGGGAGAGAGGTATTGGAGAGTAAGTGGCGAATGGGAGATAGATAGTGAGGAAATAGGAGCTTAGGAGCAGGGAATAAGCGCATGCTAGGAAGAGGGACAAGTTAAGTGATGGATGAGAGGATTGAATGCGCAAGACATAGGGAATTGCATCTTATTTTGTAGGAGGAGGCGCATTCAAGGTTGAGAGAGTAAGAATATAGAGCCCACGTGTGAGTTTTAGGCTCTAAAGAGGTCGCATGTAAGGATCAATGACAAGGGAATAGGTTTTACGGAGGGGAAATGGCGCATGCATGAAGAGAAGAGGGAGAAAACAAGGGGAAAAATGCCACACATGTGAGGGAAAAGATAGAGTGAAGGGCCCATTCTTCAATAGAGGAGGAGGCGAAATAAGTAAAAGGATGATGCGTTTTGTCTTTATTGAAGGTTTTAGGTGCACGGAGGAGGAGAAAAGTTTAGTAACACATGTCTAAACATTAAATTTGGCCAAGGCATGAATGAGTAATTGCGCCCTATTTTTTAGGGATTTAATGTTTAAGAGAAATTAAAGGGAAATTAAGTGAAATTAATGCATGGAAAGTGGAGTTATGTCGAGTGAGAGAAAAGTTAGTGAGAGAATCAAGTCTTGATTGACTCCACCTCTATGAGATTGCCATCTCACCATGCGCCCCTTTTAATTAATTAATTTTGACTTTAATTCTTTTTCCTTGGAAAATGTGCCCCCTAATCAAATGATGCCAAGTAGATGCCACGTGTCAGAATTTGACCCTGCCACTTGTCACCTCTGGAGCCAACCACCCCTTGGGAAGGTCCAAGGGTTGCCAAGTGTGTTGAGTAACCTGTAAATGGTGAAATACCTACCCGAGACACAAGAAAAGACACTTTGCAATGATGTATGTTAGTTGGATCAGCAAGTTAAACTTGCTGTTCCTAAATTGCAGCAATAGATAACAGTATATATCAGCAATAATATGATACTATATGCTGCTCAATAAATGCTAGAGATCAAGTAGAAAATGCAAGAGAAAGACTAGTAAATAACTAGCTAAACTCAAGATGAAAAACCAATATTCTTAGCATAAAAGATAAGGCTGTTGTAAGCACTTGTCTGCAGTAAATTATATCAGCCTTATGGCTGTAACATTCAATGTATGAAGGCTGCCTGTTGAGACCCGATCTCCTCTTGTTTGTTTTTAATATAAATAATCTTTGTGTGTAAGGTCTCGTCAGGGGGTGGTGTGGGGTGTCTTGTTCCTCATCTAGTTGCTGCTTTAATGAGAGGTTCTCCTCCTCGAGGTTTGCAACCCTGTGGGTGAGTTCCTTGACCTCTGTTCAAAGTGCCATGTTTGATGATTCCTTGAGTCTCATAATTAGACCCTGAATCATGTTGCTGACCCCTTCTCCAGAATCCTGTGTGTCTGGGTTGGCTGCAGACACTGCACCCATAATCAGAGTGCAGAGCTGGATGAATTGGATTGGTGTCATTACAAGAGGCTGGTCGGGTGAATCACCTTGAGACATCTACTGTCGGTGACCTTTTCTAGATGACTCGCTCGACGGGGCTTACCTCCCCCTGTGGACTGTATTGCTCTAGGCTCGACAAGCCTCTTCCTTGCTCAACAAAATTTTGCAAAACCCCCCAACCTGCTATGGATCTCTGCTATCTCCCATTTTTTGAGTCTACTCGATGGTCTCTGCTTGAGAACCTCGACTGTAACTCCCATGATTGTAATACTCCGAAACTCTCGACTGTCTCTACTCGAGAACCTCGACTATAACTCCCTCGATTGTAAGACTCCAAAACCTCCGACTGCACTCTACTCGTGATGGCTCGCGGGCCGACAAGATGGAACCCCCAACTGTAATGCACTAACGGGATTTGTAGTTCGACGGGACTTCCCCCATCTGCTCGAAGACGAAACCCCCGACTGTAATGCACTGACGGGATTTGCTGGTCGACGGAGTTCGTTGCTCGACGATGGAGACCCCAACCGCTTGAAGACGAAACCCCCAACTATCATGCACTATCGGGATTTGCTGCTTGACAACATTTGCTGCTCAACTTTGTTTACAAATGGGCAGAGAGAGAAAGTACAAAGATGAATATCTAAGAGAGAGAGAGAAATAGACTAGTGCTTGTAGTCACATCTCTATCATGAGTGATCAAGAATGAGAATGATGAAAGGACCCTCTCCTTCCTCTATATATATGAGAGTCGAGGGAGGGCAACAAAACATATGTGGGCCTAAAACCTTACAAGAAACCTACAAATCCACAAGTAGGCTCACACATGTGGAGCGCTACACTCCAAGGGTACACATGTCAAATTCCAAGGTGATGTCTTACACAAACAAGGCTCCAATGCAAGGGCGCTCTATGTGATGTGTCCAATTCTCTTCCTCCAAGGACTCCAATGCTCCTCCAAAGCCATGTGCTCCACTGGGTCCACTCTCCTTGCAGTAACAGTGACACAAGCTAGGCGTCCATTAGTCATCTCCATGCCTCCATGCAAACATCTAGCCTACCCCGTGCTGTCTAGGGCTCAACACCCTCCTCCTGAATTGCAAACGCTCCTCCTCCAATGTAGGGTGTCCTCCAAGGAAGCAACCTCCTCCATGTGGCCGGCATGTGGAATGTCACCAATCCATCCGAAGATCTCCAATGCCCTAAGGAAAATTGTCATGCAAGCACCCAACTGAGGTCTAGCAATCACTGTGTAAGCCACCTCCAATGTGAAAATCTATCACGGAACATCTAGGAGCCAATCATACACCATGTACCCCAAATCTCATGAAGTACCCCCAAACATGGTGTAAACACTTTCATAGTAACCCCAAAAGCTAACAAAAGATGCCAAAATAGTAATGGAGGGTGTGTTGTCTATGGAACTAGAGATAGTAAGTGAAGATGGCTCAAAGAACACTCAAGGAACCAACATGTATAGGGTGCAGTATGTCAGGTGGGAAAGAGGGCTACCAAGGCTAATGCCTTTCCAATTATAGTAAATAAACCAATGTGGGCCCACCAAGCACTCTCTTACCTGTGAAAATTGGTTAGGTCCCTGAAATTTCAATGTGTTCGAATGGTGTGAGGTTGGACACTGATACATATGCCACAGTGGGTATCAATAGATCCTACAACCTTTTGCTAAAAATAGCATTGCTAAAAATAGATCAAATTTCCACTATCTTAGAATCAACCGAATCTTGAACCACCACCAAATCTCCCAATTGGGTGCTCAAATATGTAATTATCTTGTCAATCGGACCGCTTACTAATAATACTAGTTTCTAAAAATAGAAATTGCCTAAAATAGTAGGTTGTCCAATTGGCCTCAAAATTGAACAATATGCACATCTTCCTAAAGGGTATCCAAAAATATGATTATATCTCAAAAATATGACTTTCAAGAAATGCAAAAATAAAAAATGCGATTCTTGAAATCAAGAACTGCAAGGACCAAACTTGACTAGGCCCTTAAGGGGTATTCAACCTCCTGTAATTGCTCTGAATACTGCACTAAACCTACAAGTATGGAACATCTGCTTCAGTTGAAACTCTGTCCATCAGTTGTATCTGTATACATGTAACTTGCTAAAGAACTTGTCTTGATTCCTACCATCAACCCTTGAAATAAGAAAAACAACAGACCATGTGCCAAGTCTGAGAGGCACTTCACGAACAGTCGATGCCAAATCATGGACCTACCAACCAAGGCATCCCGTATTATATCCGTGAACTAACTTTGATAAGCTCTCCATTTGGATTTTGGAGAAATCCAATCTAGATGCTAACAAACCCATAACCCCTCCCTTGGGGAAAGTGCCCTACCTACTCGAGTTGTTTATAAATGCATGCTAACTCTGTTGTTTATATATCATCTTGTGATTTTCTTAATCATTCTTGAGCCTACAGGCATTATTGTTTTATAAAGTATTTTATGCGTAAGAGTGTTCACTTATGTTATGACATTTTTATCTCTCTCTCTCTATCTCTCTCTCTTGTGCATGGGTTTATTTCTCTCTGGTGCAATTATTTATGGTTACTTTTTCTCAGTAGGGTCTCTCTATTGCCTGATTTATCTTGAAGCCTTGAGCTGCCCTAGTGTTGTTTGCTTGTTTATTGTAGGATTTTGGGTTTGTTTTGGTTCCATTTGATTCTCCTGCTGTCACTTATGATCTGAACATAAGCTTATTGTAGGGTAAAGTTACCTTTCAAAATGTTTTCACTTCCATTATGTGTGCTTGTATCAAGTTTGAATGATACATTATGTAATAGTTTGTTAATATTATATTGGAAAAGGAAATCGTGCATGGTGCGTGCACACAATGGAAGTGAGGAACTTGGATAGGTTACTCTTAAATTTGTTGTCTTTGTATTACATAATAACAATTTTATCCTAAAATTGTTCCAAAATAGGACAATGAAGCTAAAATTGAATCTTTAGCTTTTAAGACTTTATCCTAGAATTGGCTCTTAACAAAGATAAATATTCTTGCATTAGGAGCACTATAAATAACTTAGTGCTAAAATAATTGCACAGTTAAGAATGCATTACTGTGAATGTCTAGGTTTATAAGGTCACCATTTTCCAGTTCTGCAGTTGATATGGCATCAGAAATGCTACATATTGAACAAGCAGCAGTTCACTGTCAATGGAAAGATGCAATAGTAGCTTATTACCAGACACAACTGTGTTGTCTTTAGCATATGTGGCATGAAAGGTGTGCCGGATTATAATAAGTGTCTAGACTCTGCTCTTCCAGACAATCAAACAAGAAAGTGTATACTCTAAAGTTAATGGCATTTCATAGCAAGCCAATTATAATTTCACGTTGAGCGGCAGATTATAGAACCTGCTGAACTGAACACCAGAGTAGTTTTCTATGATAGATTGTCCCAATCCTGTCTGCACTCATGGCCCCATCCCACAATCCAAATACCTCAAATTGCACATCACTATTTCATGCACCAAATTAAACTGCACTTGAAGCCACTGCCGATATATCAGTAACTTTTAACTCTTCTTCTCTCCTATGGTAAAACAAGTCCCATGCCCTAAACACCAACCATGAGGGGGTTTTGTCTGGTTATTGAGTGCAAACAGTAATAGGTACAGAAAGGTGCTCTGGCCTCTGCAGTATGCTGGATCGTGGATTTGACTACACACTGTGAAACTTTAGAATATCCGTTTCCCATATTATACCTGTTTCACCTATAGCCATGAAGTATACAAAATAGATCTGGACCTGAAAAATATTCAGGCATATTCAGGGAGCAGGGGGAAGGATCTGCTAACATGGTTAATTATGTGTGATTTATTAATACTTCAACTGCCTTTTCTTTTCGTCCTTGTAACCAAGCACCCCACCCTCTAGCCCATAAGCAAAGTTAAGATATTCTTCAGGGATCACAGCCTCAACAACAATTGGCTCACCAAGAGTGAAACATGTCACAAGTGGGATTTAAATCCAGGTGGGGAGTATAACATGTCTCCTCCCTAACCACCTGAGCTAGAGCCAATTGACAGCAACTGCCTATTTATCCATATGGCTTAAACATTTACTGTCTGCTTAATTATTCATGTATGTAATTCATGTGTGGCAACCTTGTAACTGGTTGGTATTTATGTAATGCAAGATAAAAGGCATAATAATTTTTTCAGAAAGTGGCGTGGTTATCGAAAACATACTTTAGATTGTATCAAATGTAATTCGTTTGACTGCCTTTGAAGTATTTAGCTTCTGAACTTTCTTTAGAAAGGTTCCAATAATGAGTTTTGCTCATTATATAGAGGTCAGCCTTAATTTACAATGAGCTTAATATTTTTCGAGAATAATATTCTTTCAGGTTCAGAAATCTATCAGGAGATTCTGGTGAAGGGTTTGGCTCATTATTTGCAGGTTAATATACTGGTGCTTGATTGTACAGATATTCTACTGGAGGTATTATGCATAAATCCTTTTGCATGATTTTAAAAGTACATGGAAAACTTTTCTATTTATTCTTTAGTGCTACTGCTTAGCATTGGTGTTAAGGTTAAGCTCATCTTCTCCTTCAATGTTGGTGGCCAATTCAGGCAAGGGAGTTACAGCCCAGTAATCTACAGAAAGTAGATCATTATACAAATGTACCTGTATCACCAAGCAGTGCAAATGGTGAAAATAAATCGAAGGTTAGTTGTCTATTATTGTGCATGAATCTATTCTGTTATGACTTGGCCCATATCCTTAGTCAGTGCCTCATTGCCAATGCATGCAGTTGGCCATAGAGATGTACAACATTGGTAAACTTCTGCTAGAAGGATATTACCCTCTTTTTAGTGTATCTATTCTTTTGCAATTAATTGGCCCTTGGGCTTTCTATGACACTGTTGTGCTGCTATAATCAAGAATGCCAATTTGCTGTGCTCTCTCCAAATTTTGCAACAAGATTTACTCAACACTAGTAGAAATTTTAATGACAAAATCAGCAAGCTAATATTCTGTCATACACTTAGCAACCTAGAGATAACTGTCTTGTATGAACTCTGATATGCATAAACTCACATTAAAAAATTACTATATGCAGAAATACACATTACTAAGCAATTTAGCAGTGGAATAAACACAATGAACAGCATTCAATCAACCATGAATAACTCAGAAATTTAGGCAAATGCCAGGGAAAACCTCAATGTGGGGAAACCCAAAGAGAGAGAGATTCTATTAGCTTTAGGAAAGATTTATCAGCAGCCACAATATATTTTCCAGCCAAGAGAGACAATTTACAGCACAAAACTGTCCCACCACAAAACTGCCTTGAAATTCTAGTCCGTACAGCTGTACGGATTTGCTGAAAATGGAACACCGAAAAATGTGCCCAAAACAGGCAGCTGTACCTTGCCTTCAGTACGGCTGACCTTCAAAAAACTCTGCAAATGCTGCCTTAAAAACTGTGCCTTCTCTTGCCTTGATTTCTGTGCCAAAGTTTGCTTTTGTACGGCCTGTACGGATCCGTACAGTACGGCCTGTCCCAACAAATAAAACAGCAGCACTCAAAACAGAAAATGCCTCCTTGGGATTTGTGCCCTAGCTCTCTTGGGAAATGTCCCAACTTGCTGCTCACTTTCCTCTCCAAACTCTCCTCAGACATCTCTCTCACACTCTTCTTCACTTGTGTCTTGCACACTACACAATGCGTTCTTTTATAATTTCTGAAGATGACGTTTTACCTCCCAAGTGTCTTTTCACCTTCCCCCAACCCTAAATCCAAAGGTCAAGATCTAATCTTGTCTTTACAAGATCAAGGGCCATGATTCATTCCCTCGAAAATAATTCAGTTAAAATATTAAAGTACATTTCACTTTATTACATAAGTGCACTTTATGAAATAAAGTAACTTTAATATTATAAGGTACACTTCATTAAAAAGTCACTTTAATAAAAGAACCACTTTATAACAACTTTATAAAACCCATTACAAAGTTGAGTGCCTAGTAGTGTCCATCGTCAACATAAGGTTACATCCGCATACAAGACAAGACACGTAGAGTACCTCCCGAGCTAAAAAGCTAACACCCCCTCTTAGTGAGGGAAGTACTCGCTGCCATCACTATCATCTAGTTCCATCACACTGTGCTTAGTAGGAGCTCCCTCTACACCTGGAGCCATCCTTAACACTTGCACAAAACTCGAACTAGAAGATCTTCTCCTGACAACTACTTGGAACCCTGAGCTCATTGGAGAATCCACTCCACTCTTAGCATCGGTTCGATCACACCGGCTGAGCCTCTTGCTAGTGCTCAGAAGAGACTACCTCTCTTCTCTCGGAATGCAAGACTGAATCCTTGGTACCACCGCAGTCTCAGGAGCCTCCTCATGCTCCTCATCTGACATTGAATCATACCCTGAAGGTTGTCCTCGCAACATATACAATCTGTCCACCCGATCATCGATCAATTGCAGTTCCACCGGGTCCACTCCCTCCCTGTAGATAAAGACATGTTCCCTCTTGAACAATATCCTACATCCTCCAAGGCTGAGACTGAGAGCAAGTTAACTCTCAACCCTGGTACAAAGAGAACTCCATCAAGCTCCAGGAATCCTCCATACTCGATCAGAATCTAACCCTTCCAACTCCACGTATAGCTCATGCCATACCCCCTTCATTTACCACCTACCAGTCAGGACCCCTCTCTTTGATAATTAGGAATATTCGCCAGATTCCCCACATGTGGCAAGAGGTTCCACTATCCACAATCCATCTGATATCACCCCCAAATCCTCCGCTACTGACACTGGAAACTAGAGTAACCAAAGAAAATTCCTTGTCATACTTGGAAGCAAAGTCCTCCATGGCTGCTGTAGCAGGCTAGCAGCTGTCTTAGGCCCCTCTGGTTCTTTCTTCTTCTTCTTCCTCTCAGGACAATGAGAAGCAAGGTGCCCCAACTGGTGACAACAATAACATTTGACTTTACTCAAGTCCCTCCCGGAACTTCCTTTCTTCTTGCTCTTTGTAGCAAGAGCAACATTCTCATCAGCTCCATCTGTCTTCTGTCCACTGCTCTGAGATCCTTCCCGGGTCTCCTCCTAAGTGAAATCGTCCCACAGTCTGCTCCAATATGGAAGATGCTCACGACCCACCACACACTTCATGAAGACTTCTCATTCCTTGGTGAAGCCTTTCGAGGCTATCCTCACCAACTCTAAATCTGATATGACCTCTCCAACTGCAACCAACTCATCTTTCACTTGAGCTACCTGGGTAAGATAAGAAGAAACACTCTCCTCCTTACCCATCTTGGTATCATGCTGTAACAAACATAATAATATATATTTATATTATGAAAAGATGTGAGGGTGTGTCTTATCAAAGAGACACGACTCTTCATGTGAAAGGGCACCTTGCCTACTATATAAGCAGGGCCCTCATTGTAGCATGGGACACTAAATTCAATCTATCAATATATATATTTTATAATACATCTGTCAACGATACATTTTAATACAAACATAGACTTTTGTCTATTATAGTGGTATCAGAGCTATTTGACCCTTTGGCCGTCAACCGTTGCATAGTCCATCCATTAAGCTTAGGTCCTGAAGTCATGGACACATATTTCTATGAAATATTGGAATTCCACAAAACTCAACAAAAATTATTACACGAAACGAGGGAAATAATTATAAAATCGCGAATGGTTTTTGAAACATCGGATTTGGCACCTACAATAGAAGCAGACCTTGACATAAAAAAACCCAGCAATGAAGAATGTTTGAACGAGGAAAATCAGGAAGTCACTGGTTTCGTAAATGCTGAAGGTCAAGTCCGTGAGGCCTCTGAAAAACTTGAGAGTGGTGAAGATTGTCGGGATGTAAAGGAGAACGAATATCACGAGATTGAATGCAAGTCTTTCTTGAAAGAAACAAGTGCAATTAAATCTCGAAATTATGGTCAAAGTAGAATCCCATCTCCAAGTCAACATATTCATGGCAACGAAAAATATGAAGAAATACCCAAAGAATTTTTTTGCCCAAATTCAAACAGATTCATGGCGGATCTAATTACAATTCCCGCATCTGATTTCATATATGATCAAGATTTTGTTAAAGAATTGCACCACCCAGAAGATGTGCAATCCGATTTGATAATGAGAAAGGAAATGGAAGGAATTCATTGTGAGGCAGAAGTGATTATAGTAGAGGATACATTGTCTCTTGTTCCTAAGAATCGGCCGACTACAAACGAAATTATTAAGACAAACGATGACCTAGAATTCCTCAAGCAACAAACCAGACATGTAGAGGGTGCAAATGCAGCCGCAATTTATCCATTTGGAAATCATTAGAATGGAAAGGGACGCCCAACATTTTTTAACACGGGCGCCCGACCACAGAACCTTATCAGAAAAGAAGAATATATAGTTGTTCAAACCGTCATTAACTACTTAGTTGTAGGCCTTCAAAATTCATCAATACGCCTGAGAATTGGTTGTTGGCTCGCGTTCAAGTAATCATTTCAGAGGATATGACACGTCTGTACGGTCGCGTAATCATTTCAGAGGATACGACGCGTCCGTACGATTCTGTATGACTCGAACCGTACAGTGATGGGTGAGGATTATAAACCAAAAAAAATAATAATAACCTTAGGCTTAGCTTAATACAAATAAATAAATAAATAAATAAATAAATAAATAAAAATATTTTCAGTATGCTTTGAGGCAAAGCATTCTTTAAGAGGGCGGCAATGTAACAAACATAATAATTTATAATTATATTATGAAAAGATGTAAGGATGCGTCTTATCAAAGAGACATGACTCTTCATGTGAAAGGGCACCTTGCCTACTATATAAGCAGGGCCCTCATTGTAACATTG
This sequence comes from Picea sitchensis, assembly GCA_010110895.2. NCBI lineage: Eukaryota > Viridiplantae > Streptophyta > Pinopsida > Pinales > Pinaceae > Picea > Picea sitchensis. The sequence goes on along the minus strand of SNQJ01S0072155.1, from coordinate 19,990 downwards.
GACACTAAATTCAATCTATCAATATATATATTTTATAATACATTTGTCTACAATACATTTTAATACAAACAGACTTTTGTCTATTACACATGCAACTTAGCCTTCAAGGCCATCTTCTGGTTTTCATTCTTCGCCTCAAATAAGTTCTTAAGTGCATCCCACATCTCTTTGGCTATCTTCTTCTCAACCAAGTGTGGGATAAGGTGGTCCTTCACCCCATCCAGAATAATCCTCCTAGCTTTGGCCTCCTTGACCTCATGTAAATCCAAAGCAATAGGATCTGCTGTGGAAGCCACAACAACATAACTGACATAGTTCCAAATCTGTTGATATTATGGTAGCTGTGGGAGGTATTTACCACCACGTGTAACCCTGACGAGAATAGAATATTTCGGAAAGCAAGAAGTAACCCTAAAGCTTTGAACATAACCCTAGAAGACAAGTCGGCTCAAGGAAATAATTAATATTAAGTATTTAGTCTCCAGAATGAGAAGTCGACCCAGACAGCTCAAGAAACAGTATAAATACAAGTAGCCAAACCTCATTTCACTGCTTAGAATTTCAACTGGGAAGAAGTGTGCACTGTAGGAACTGGGCTAGTGTGCAAGTCTAGGGAGCAGCTGCAGTTGGCAGCTGCTGCAATTTGGTTTCCTGGTTTAGACTTCGACTTTCTGTTGGTTATGGTTGGACTTTTTGATCAGTCTTGGTTATCTTTATGCATTAGCCTTGGTTGGCTATTGGTTTTCTTCCGGAATCATTCTCTGTTAAGGTTAAGGTGCTCGAGGGTGGCTTCGGCCTATGGTTGGGTGACAATATTGCTATATTGTCTATGGTTAAACGAGCACATCCATTACTTTCTAACAGGTTATGGGCCCACACTATCTTCGGACAGTCTAACCGCTGGAAGATAGATTGGGAGGATTTGC